>QVOA01000766.1:0-12352 GCA_014825685.1 Pseudomyrmex cubaensis
AATAACATAAAAGATTAACACGCACCTGAGACTTTAAACTCTCACATATTTCTGCCATATAAAACCTACCCCTTTTCTATACTTGCGAAATAACCGCAAATCCACAAAAGAAGTTTCGAAATAATAAGTTCGAGCGCGCCACGTAAGTTTGCATTTCAACGAAAACTATGCCGCGTTACAACAGTTCCCCTTTAAGTGTCAATAAACACGCGGCATCATAGCTCTGTGTGTTAATGCACCAAAATAATGTGCCGACAACGTGCCAATGCTCTCGCATAATAAAGCAGCCTAAAGAAGCAATTATTTATCGTAACGACCGACAAATCCCGGGCGCGCGATGACATAATATACTACCGTGCCGTTGAAAATGATTCGATTCGACGCGCAATTAATCAGGCTGTGACTCGCGTTAACCGTGTCCGTCGCGTGTTCGACGTGCTCGCGACAGAGAATGAGAGAGAGAGAGAGAGAGAGCACGTACCATCGTAATCATATATACCCGCGTTTCTCTCTTGAATTCCGCTCAGGCTCGAATTCGGCTTTCTCGTCAGCCGGGACGACACCATTTACGTCTTTATAACGTGCTCCGGAGCGTAGACGGAGGCTTTTTTTCATCCCTCAAGCCTAATCAGGAAGAGTAAACCGGCAGCGATGACGGCTGGGGGGAACAGAGGAATGAGATAAAAGTAGGAAGCCGGGAGGAGGGGGGTGGCTTTCGGAGGGTGTCTCCTCTCCCTCTCTCGGCGGAGTGAGTTAGAAGCGAATCGATGCGTTACCCAGAACAGTCGTTGACTGAAAATGAAGACGAGAGAGAAAAGAGCGAGAAGCTGGAGGGATGAATTTATATCGCGAAGAAATGAAGGAAGATGTGCGCAGGAGAGAAGTCTCCTGCGTATAGACGCGTATATACGCGTGGTATACCTGCGCGAGAGTAAAAAAAAAAAAAAAGGCACAAAGAGCGCGCGAGAGCAACAAAGGCAATAAGAGTCGAAGGAAAATGGCAGGGTATCCAGAAATACATATGGTAGTTAGCCAATCGTACGGCTGAGCTACACCGTAGGAATATGAATGAGATACGAAAGTCGCTTACCCGCATTTTACAATCCTCTTCCGCTCGAACGACAGGGTCGAAGCGAGATGGAGTGAAGCGCGAGTAGGTGCTTCGAGACGTATCGATCTGTTCCGAGAGAGAATTTCGGTCGGAGAAAAATCGATTTTCCTTTTACATTTTTCGAGTCGTTAAAACGTCTAGCATATGTCGGCAAAGCGCTTCGAACTTCGCAATATTACGGAACTTGCAGACCTTTATGCTCGTCAGGTCGGAGCGATACACCTCGCCGTTGAACTTCAAACGCGTATTTCTCGAAATCATGTTTTTGAATTTGACGGAGAAAATATCTCTTGTTAATCTTATCAAAGTAAGCCCTGGATTTTTAAAAACTAGACGGTTTTTATCGGAGAATAAGTCACTAATATGTTTAAATTTCGAAAAATTCAAGTTCCTTACATGAAAAAAAAAAAAAAAAAGCAATGCAAAAAGCCGATCTAATCTCTGACATGTTGCCATTTCGTTAATTTGTCAACTTTTGAAAATCTAATGTGGTTCATCCTCTAACTCAAATTTTAATTTTTAAAATCTTTTTCCAATTTTCTCTCCGTTCAGCTGCTATTTTTCCCGCCAAGTCTGTTTCGCCAGACGGATATAATTGGCCTACATCGGAAGAATTTTCAATTGTTTTTTTTTTTTGGATAAAATTTCAAAGTCATTTCAATACTGAAAACATGAATAAATATAATGCTTCGAACCCCATTTCGATGTTTCGTTTTATTGCGTCAAAAATTTTTTTGAAGAATCGCTTTGTTTTCGACGCTCCAGACCGGAAACCTCTCTTAAATATTGACACAGACTTGCACACGATATTATTAATATTATAATTTATTTCTCTGCGTTGTACTGCTTTTCCGCGAATATTTAATGCGCGTCTCGTATTTTTGTTCAGATTTTCAACGTGGAATGTCGCTTTCAAACCGATCGGAATCTGTAGATTTCGCGAAACGGCATCTACCGGCTTTTCTTCGGGAAATTCAATCCCAAGAAAACGACCGGACCATTTCCGCGCCGATAATTTGTTACAAGAGTTGTTAGAAAAATATCGCGCGTGAATTCAGATGATTTCGTTGATCGTGAAAAAAAAGCAGCGGCCGTTGTAGTTTTAGCCCGCGAAATAAAACAAAAAACAAAAAAAAAAAAAATCTCGCGAAAACTCATCAGTCGCACAAAGGCACACGTGTATGTACAACGAAATGCTCATACGTCGCTTATTACGACAGGGTTCGCGTAAAATACGAAGCGAAAGCTCGAGTACGACGAAATTGACGTTGTGCGCGATATCAAACGGAATTTAATATAAGCGACGAGGCTTTGCTATGGGCAGCACTCCATTTCATTAAATTTGGTTGATGAAAGCATCGCAGCGTTTTGCAAACTAACAAACGAAATAGCGAGGCTAATGGCCACTGTTGCCAACTAAAAAGATCTCTTAAAAAAAAAAAAAAAAAAAAAAAAAAACGGCAATAACCGGCGTACGTGATCCTGCTATTTAATTGAATCTTAAACCGACTGTACGGTGGAGTCCGTAGTGGCACCCTGTTTGTTGTGTGACTGTATGTTTTCAGCATAGTCACGTATGAGTTGCATACAAATAGTGGAGTTAACGCCCGACTTCTCGCAAATAACGTAAAGTTTTTATTCTTCCAGTCCGCGAGAAAAAAACGGGTTTAAAGAAACAGCTCGCGAATTTGCGGCACGTATCTACATGCGCAACAGCTCAAAAAAAAAAAAAAAAAATCGAATATTTAGGTGTCACACTTGACGTCATTTCCGCTCGTGAGCCTACGTAATTCCGCGTAAACAAACTTTCTTAATTACGTTGCGCGGCGGAAAAAGAAGTCCCCTCGGCGCGCCCCCGAAGAGACCCCGCGGTAAAAGTGAGAGATTACGCGGGAGAGGCGCACAATGAAATAAGACGTGGCACGAGTGCTTCCTGATCCCGGAGTGATCCCTTTCCGCGCGCGCGCGCGCAGCTTATCTTTGCATTTGCGCCGCATATATATACTACGTGTGCGCGAGCGGGCAGCCACCCCGAGAAACCCCCCGGCAAACTAAATCAAAGAATCTCGCGGATTTACCGACAACGTGCAATCCCGCGGATACTGCAAATGCACGGTCTCGGTAACCTCTTGTAGAATATTTCTCGAGATCCACATCCTCCGGTTGCGTCTTCTTTCCGAAGAATGTTTCTATCTCTTCTTCGTGGCCTACACCCCCGCCGCTTCGTGAGAAAAAGCTCTCCCCCGGGTATTACCGATCTTTCGACCTCGTTTCCTCCGTTGCCTCGTAACTCTCCTACTATATTTGTTATCGTTCCTTATCTCGGTCAACTTTAAACGGCCGTACGCGCGAGTTATCACGCTCTCTCCTCGACTGTTTCGCTTCTATGTTCGAGCGAGTTACCGCGCGCGCACTCGCGCGCACACACACCTAGCCGGGGATTATTATTGCTCCAGTGAAAATTGAAACCGATAACGACAAAGTCATCGACAGAGAGAGAGAGAGAGAGAGGAAAGAAATTTTTATTCCGCCCGGTATCGCGCGAATTGCGTTACCACTTGGCGTACCGCAAATCGATTTTCAACGTGTAAATAGAAGTTACCGGCGCTCGACCCTGATAGATTGGTTTCCGTAATTACGCGATTTCAATGGGACGGCAAATTATTTTTCAGGAAACCGCGGTAAATAATTTGCACACGCCTGTGCAAATCTTTGGACGATTTCGGCTTTCGGATTGCTCTGAGATCTGTTTGACATTCGATTTCTTTTTTTTTTTTTTTCAATTTCTTTTGCGTCACAAAATGACGTGTCACTGCGACTAATCGGTCAAACAAGCTGTCAAAGATGATTAAAAACAAATTAAATAAAATTAAATCGTCCCGGCGATATTTGCTCGAATCGATCGATCGATGTTTATCTGAGATTATACGCGATACATATTTCATTGTCGCAAACGCTCTTCTTCCCGGAACTTTTGTGTGTTTTTTTTTTTTTATCTCCGTTTCCGCGCGCTCTCTTTCTGTTACTCGATTGTTATTGTTTGTTACGACGACGCGTTATCGGAGGTCATATCGAGCACACTCCCGTGACAGTATCGCGTCAATTCCATCGATCAAATTCACCCAATCCCCTCGTCCCGCGAGTGACACCGGCGCAAAGAAACGACAACAAAGCTGCGCGCAGGCGCGCGACGCCGAGAGAGTGCGATAGTAATGAAATTTGATAAAGTTACATTCGCCGAGCGCTTCATCGTTCTCCCGCTGTCACTCTTTGTGGAAATCCGTAACAGTCAAATACAGTCGGCGAAGACGACAACAAACAAAAGAAAGAAGCGAAAGAAGATGAATAATACCCGCGTGAAGAATGGCGGGCGCCGGGAAAGAAGAAGCCAAGAGACAACCTTTGCGTCAACGTTTACATTCGACACATTTTTTCACGACGAAATCGTTTCTTATCTCTCGCGCGTATTGAAGACGTTACGTCAACCACCCCCGGTGTTTTACATTCGCCCGTTACGCGAGAGACAACGTCGCGGGAATGTCATTTAATTGCGTGTCTCGCGCGTTCTTCCCGGCTACTTCAAAGACAAGAGCGACGCGCGCGATTACGAGGAAGGAAAGAAATACGACGATGAAGAACGATAAGAAGCGCTTGGCAGCGTCCGCGAGAACGTCGGCCCGGAAGACAAACGACGAGAAAGGAGCGCTCTAGAAGCGCTCTCTTCGCGGGAGAGAGCGCTTTTATGCGTTGCCCCGCATTTATGCCTTTGTACTGCGACGCGCGAGACACGCAAATGCGTAACACACATCTACAAGTGCGTGCACGGCTCGCACTGTCGTTTTGAATCAAGTTTTCGCGGCCGTCGCCTTCGTCCCCGTTCTGCCAACGAGAGACCGGCGTCTCTCCGCCGAGTTAAAACTCGACGATGATAATGCCGGCAGCGGCGCAAGAGAGAGAGAGAGAGACGGGGGAAGGGAGCAAAATGATAGAAGGCCAGCAGCCGAGAGAGAGAAAGTACTCGGAGCACAGCGAAATGAGAACGGGAATAGGAAGACAAGGAGAATGTTATATACAATTCATACGTACAAACCTTGCGAGAGACATTTAGGATGCACATCCGGTTGCCAAGATGGCCGACCGTCGACTTCCGGCCCGGCAGGGAGTTGACTTTCGCGTTGCCATTGTGTGCCAACTCGCACAAAGATTCTCTCCTCTCTTCCTTCTCTCGTTCTCCTCGCAATTGCTGTGTTTCACCCCCTTTCTCTCATTCTCTCTCTCTCTCTCTTGTCTCTCGCCGACGTGTGCGACAATGTATCGAGAAACGCGTTGAAGTTTCGCGCAAAATCTCCGAGTACGTATATCGCGACATTAATCTCTTCCTTATCTCTCTTCGATACTTTCGAATTAAATGATGATTAAAAGCAGTGATTTTCTTTTCGCAACAAAGCTTTTTCACACTAAATTCGCGGGGAGTGTTTTGTACATTGTTTTTCGAAACACAGTTAATTTATTATAAAACAAAGTGCGTTCAAAGTGTAAATTAACGCACCGTATTAGTATGAATTATTCAATAATTATTTAGTAAATTTAAATCAATACATCCATTTGTTTAAATGGGAAACGTTAATTTCGGCGCGTCAAGCGCAATATCTTTCCTTATTTTCTGTCGGGAACGTAAATTTGGGTTTGCAATGCCGTGGCAAATTGCAACAAGCGAACGTGTCGTTCACTCATGCATACAGATACGAGCGTATTAATTTACTCTTTAAAAGTATTTCGAAAAACAAATAATTGTCTCGAACAAATAAAAAACACTTTTTTTTCGTTGCTTTAAAATAGTTTTTTTCTCTCAGTGTAATGATATTTTGCGTTTTACGCTTTGTGCAACGATTATATTGCGCGAATTCAATATCGCGCGCCGTCTCTAACAAAGGATTATAAATAATACCGGGGGTAGTTTCTCTCTTGTGTGCGCGCGACGCGAAATATATGTTCGCATGTGAAATATAGTTGATATCGCGTTATAGAGGTTTCATAGAAAAGTTATAAATTCATGCGGGGAGATATGCCTTTCGGCGGCATCGATCACACGATGAAATATCCATTTGAAATATTTCCATAAATAATAACAAACGTAACAATAAATAACGACAGGTCTCTCTCCGCCGGAATCCGAGATATATGTGTACGTGCGCGCGCGCGCGCGTCGCGCTATCGCCGATGCATGAAGATGTTAAAAATTCAATCAGTTTTGCGAAAATGTTTCGCGGGAGGACAATGTTCGATGTAATTAATTATTCTGAGAGACAAGCTTTCACGAGGAAATTATTCAATGTCATTTTTTGCACGCGCACACGCTCACGCACACATACACACATGCGCGCGCGTGCGCGCGGGAATGGTGCGCGCAAACGCGTCACTCATAGATGAGTGACAATCGCTATCGCTGTGCAATTTGCACACGCACTATAAACCCAGATTTACGAAGTAAGGAAAGAGATACGATATCGCGCTTGACGCGCCTCCTCTCCCCTTTCCCCCCGGTCCGAAAAATTAGCGTTTCCATTTAAACAAATGGATATTAAGCGAACGATACAAACGAGGCCGCGCCGTAACCGCTACTGCTTTCACGAGCAATTTTGCGCGTATATTCCGGATCAATCTGAAGAGTAGTCGTATTTTACCGTTTTTCCCCGCAGCAGGTCTCGACGCGCGCGCGCGCTCTCCCTCTCTCTTTCTCTTTTTTGCCAATTAGAATATTAACGATTTATTGCCGGCGATTTTGGCAGACTGCGCGATTCGGTCATCCCCGAATACTGCCGCGGCGGTATACGCGATAAAAGTTTTTGCTCAAAAAGTCCCGGTCCGCGTTTAAGATATTCCCCCGTACGGATCGGGGGGGAGATGAGGCTGGCTAAAACATCGGGAAATAGGAGACGGAGAGGCCACTCTCCTGATATCCCCCGGGATGAGACGTTTGCGTCTGCTCTCTTATCTCGCCGTAGTCACAGCTCTCGCGAGGGAGAAGAAGGGTTTTTCCTCGGCTAACGAAACTCTTTGTTTATGGCGGCAGAACGGACCTCAATCTCTTCACACGACTATTATTAGATTATAAGTCCGCGTGGCGTTCTCGGAGGATCGATCATGTAACTTTTAACGTGAAACTTTTCACTCCCGACCATTTCTCGTCAACTTTTTCACCGTTCACGCATTGCCACGTGAATATATTAAAAATTTTTTTCGGTAATTTCTGCTGAAGCGAATACATTCGCGGAACTTCGTAGAGGCTCTCTTGGTTTCGCCTTTTGTTAAATTCGGTTTTATTAAATTTTCTCTAAACCACATAAGCATTACAAAATAAAATACTGCCCGTCTCAAGCTGTCGCTCTTTCCGTCTTGCTGACGCGCGTAGCTGCGCGCGACCTTAGCTCAGTGGTTTTCTTATGACCGACACATTCTTTCGTCGGCTGTTCCGACTCAAAGGGACGGAAAGTTTTATGCGACGCGGCGGCTGACGTCTCCCCGCCGACTCGGTCTCTCGCACTATCAATATTTGGTATATGCATATTACGGCATCGGGAACGAAGGGTCGATCTCACTCTCTCTCTCACCCCGGCCTCCCTTCGCAAAGGAACGGAAGAGAATCGCGGGGGAGACAGAGAGAGAGTCGAGGATTGTAATCGCGAAGGTGTACTCCGAGGTACGATCCTCCCTTCTCTTTTGCCAACGGTATGTAGCTTTCGTGTGGCGACACCGTATCTCCAAGTTCAATGTTTGCTCAGCTTGATTCATATCCCTTGGCCCACTCATCCCTATTATCTCCCTGTCTCTCCACAGGACCCCCGCGCGTCCATCCCCGCCAAAGTGTACCTGCCTACGCCGCCGCGCGCAGAAAGCCATGGTCGTATACCCTTCGTCCGTATCCCCTTTCGCTCTCTTTACACGCGTGTACACACACCCGCGCACGTGTGTACTACGCGCACAAACGACGACAACGACGACGGGTCGCAAGGTCGTAAGCTTTCGAGAGTCTGCGCTTCTATAGAGTTCACTCGAGATACACTCGTGGTGGACTTAAGAACGACAAAAGGACCACTTAACACCGAACTCCGAATAATTCCGCGCCCTCTTGATAAAATACAGAATTGTTTACCGTTTCGAATGGAGATGCGCAAGTACATTTCGTTTCTTTTATACAACGTTGTTCGAAGACGGAATTTTTTTTTTTTTTTTCGAGTCACAAACGATTTTTATTCAGTCTGTCAAGTACAACAGCGAAGAGATAATAGAAAACAATGGGGGGATTACTCGGTAGAGTGAATAAATCGTTTTTAATAAAATTACTTGGCCCGTTTTTCTATCGGGAAATCCGTCAGGACTTGCACTCATCCAATATAATATTTCACCAGATTATAGCCACTGTTGGTTTTGTAGATATGAATTATTTATTATTAATCCATTAATTATATTATACTTCGAACGTTTCAACCCTTACTGAGATTCTCCCTTTTTCCAGTTAAAATAAGTTTTACCAATATTATTAATTTTCGAAGCCAAATAACGTATAAGATAATTTTTCACATGAGATCGATGAATAAAAATAATACAAATGTAAAATTGTTGCGTTTAAATCGCTGCAAAAATCGTAACTTAGATATTGCCTTAGATATTGCCTTAGATATTGCCTAATTGATTACGAAATTTTCTTTTTTTTTATAGTTGCTAGACAAAACAACTAGAGGATTTTTTATAAAAAAAAAAAAGACGTATAAATATTTTTATCGTCGCACCACACGTGAGAACTTGAGGATATTCGGGAACGCGCAATCGGATTTGAAATCCCTGACTGAACCGAGGCTCGCTTTGGGAGAAGCGTAAATTGCAAAGTACAGTCGTGCAAAAACCTCTCACGTATGGAGTAATAAGAAAATTTGAGGACGGTGTACGGTATCATTTGTCATTGTCAGCCTGACCCCGAATGTGCGGACCGACGTTCTACGTTGTTCTATTTCTATGCTTTTAACAATATTGTACATCACGCGTTGGCTTCTTCTCTTTTCACCCTGCTTCTTTTGTTGCCCCTCCTTGTCCAACTCCGACTCCTCTCAGTCACTCAAGTCAGCAGACAATATATCTTCATGCGGTAAGAAAGGGACATCCAACAACCGCCTTTACGATCCTTTGGAAGACACTACAATTTAGCCTTAATTTCACGCTAGGATTTGCGAAGGAATTGCACTACTCGGCTTCTATAAACTAACGGCTATTAAGAACGAGAGAAAATACGAAACTGATGGGTTTTTCTCGTCACAAAAATAATTGACATAATTATTTGTATATTTCTTTTTTACACTTTTTTGTTTTTTAAACGCAAAACTGAACGTAATTTAGCGACAAATTTGTTCAAACAGAACAAAAATAATATTTAAAAAAGCAACAGTTTTTAACAAACTAAATTAATAATTATAAAATATATATAATTTATTTTAGTTTTTTAAGGAGAACTTTTTTTGACAAGGTTTAACAAAATAATAAAGAGCTTCATATTTCTGTTACAGGTAAGCCAGGATTTACAGGATGTAATTTCACTCGTTTAAGACGATACCGCGTAAATGTCAGTGAGTAGAAAACTTCAATGCACACACGTTCGAATTCACGTTTACACAAACCGAACGTGTTCTGTTTTCACACGTTTGTTTTAAGTCAACTCTTAACACACACACACCTCGCGCCAAGAAAATATATAATATGACCTTTCTTTAAAAATAACTTGCTTCTCTTTCTTCCCGCATTAACCGAAACTTTGATATTAAGCACTTGAATATTCATGGCGCAGCTTTTATTACATGAATAACATTACCTTTCTTCACTCCGCTAGCGAAGCATTAGGGACGTAAATCACAGCTCGAGTTCATACATTTTACATGATTTTAGTTTATAACGCAGTTAGCGCGGATCATTAATTTCAATAATCCTTCCGATATCGCTCGCATATAGACGCGCCGACTACGTAAAAATGTCACCCCTTCCCTTCCGAATAAAATCATTTTTGGCGTTCGTTATAACGCCATGCGTGTTCACGTCTGCAACGCGACGAGGTTCGCGTCCGCATCCTTCGCGCTATTTGTCCCTTTCCCTGTTCTTGTCATTGGTAACAACGTGTTACGTTCACATCTCTCTCTGCAGCCGCAGAGAGTTAAATCTAGTTTAACTTCGAAATCCCGCGAGCTGATTGGATAATGGCGAACTTAAATTAAGTTTATCTTCTTTTTTTTTTTTTTTAGGAAAAGATATCTATAAACGTAATCGATTTTCGAACTTTATTCTCGCGCATACCTTCATTGCATTTGTGAAATGTAAATTATACTTTTTTCTTTCCTTTTTTTACGGAATTTACTTCGCAAAATTGTGTAGTTTGTTTATTTTTATCTCGACATTCTTCGGATTCTTTGATCTCTTCTCGAGCGACTTGCATACTTTTTTTGTATTTCTTTTATCTTTTTTTATCTCTCTGCGACCTTGTTTGTTGTGTTCTTAGCATTCTATTTAATTATATTTTAATTCATCTATTTTGTCACGTTGTCGGCTGAAGAAGTTAAGTGCACAAGTCTATAAATTGTTTTTAACGTGCGGTTGTTGCTCGCTTTTGGCCTTTTAATTATCTACTTTCTTAGTGCGGTTTAAACGAGCTATTTTTTTGTTTTTATCTTTTTATTAATGAAGAAAATATCTTAACACATAGAACGATAAGCGTTACGATAAAGTCACATGTGTATATATTTTCTCATTGCACTTTATATAATAAATATATTGAATAGACGAGAAACGCGCGCGTGTATGTGCGTGTGTGTATGGGGAATTGTGTAGCAGCGAAACAAATACACGATAAATTTGTATCGCACCGCACAATCCCGATAAAGGAAGACAGGCAACCGATTATAGAGCATGACCACGTACAACAGCTAAGGACAGCAAGGGTGAAAACCAACCCTTGCGCACCTGCCCGCTCCCATGTTCGATTAGCGATGAATTATCTCCAACCGAGCTCCCGTGCCGGTAATTCTACCTGTTGGTCTAAATCTCAGTCCGTTGATTATTCAGCTGTTGAGCGTTTTCAAACGTTATAACGTCGAAATCAATCGAGCTTTATATATCCCACATGTTTCGCGCGCGAGAGCATTTGCGCAACGTGGCGAAAAATTAATTTCGGTTCGCGCGTATAAACGGCATATTTTCGCAGAGAAAATGCGACTTGACAGATATAATTGTAAATGGGGAGAATCCGTTTTTCTGTTTTTGTTTGTTTGTTTATTTATTTATTTATTTTTTTTTAATGAAGCGTCGATAACGACACGCACATTTTTAACTCGGAACGGAATTGCTGAAAACAACTGATATTGTCTAAATTGCTCTTAATGAGTTGTGCCAGCAACAGAGCAACGTTGAACCGTTGCGCACGGGTCCAATTCATTCTAAATTTACTCTGTCTTGTATCGGACACGTGATCGATGGTTGGAAATGCTCCGCGCGAGAAAGGGAAGTGACCACGTATGTGTACCTTTCTCATTTTACAGAAACTCTCTGGCTTCGGCAAATTTGAAAATCAATCTCGTTTCTCTTTGGACGGTGTAATTACGTATTCTCCCGTTCGTTATTTGAACGCTGGTGTCATTAAGGTCTTCTAGATACGAGATTTTAATTATATCGTTTTGATATCGCGAAAATAGCAACAGCGCAGAATTTTAATTCGTCTGTTCAACATAATCGATTTATTTCTCCACATGACACACATGAGTCATTGCACGTTGTGTTTTTTTTTACACACGTTTACAGAAAATACGCGATGTAAGTTTGTTAAAATTTCGCTGGTGTCATTAAGGTCTTCTAGATACGAGATTTTAATTATATCGTTTTGATATCGCGAAAATAGCAACAGCGCAGAATTTTAATCAGGGACTTATTACCGGTATGATTTCAATACCGGTATTATATTAGAGATTGTATACCGAAACCGATATAGTACTAAAAAAATTGAGTTTTACCGTTACCGTTATAGTACCGAAATTGATACATTACCGAAAACCGTAATAAAATACCGGTATTATTTCGGTATTCCTACTAATGGTATTCCTATTATAATATTCCTAAAAATGGTTAATTAAAGCAATTTTTTTGCATAATTAACCTGCCTATACTCGCTCATTGGACTTATAGACCTACAAAATATAAAGACGCTTTTTT
>QVOA01000767.1:0-12951 GCA_014825685.1 Pseudomyrmex cubaensis
ATATCGGTTCTTTTCGGTTATGGTTCTAGTATCGGTTCTGATATCGGTTCTATATCGGTTACGGTTACAAGTAATAATATTCATGCTTTAGTTATACTTCAAGTCTATGTACCTATAATGATCAGGTAAGGAGTTAAGATTATAATAATATCTATTTGTTTACTAACATGAAAATTATATATGTTAATATATATTTTATATTTATTTTATAAATATGTTGTCTGTTACAAAAATATTTTAAAAATTAATTTCTCTCTTCGGTTTTTTTGCACAGAAGAAGATCCTAACCGAAAAAACTCCAAAAAAACCGAAACGTTTGAATTTATTCTATTCATAAATAAAATGATTTAAATATACTAACACTTCGTATATTGGCTCGCATCGGCGCCTTTTAATCATTAGTTGAAATTACACGCATATTTAAATATTTATACGCATGTAAAGTTAAAAACTAAGAGTTAAAAGTATATCTTAACAAAATGTAAAAAAAAACATAGAGAATGTTATAATTAATATTTATGTATTTAATAACGCTAGTTATTTAATAACTGTTTTTTTTAATAAATATTTGATCATTGGCCGGAATTATTTATCTTACATGAATAATGCTACGCCAAAATGAATGCGCAGTAATAAGAATAAAAGGACAGAGCTCTCGAATCCACCTGGATCAATGTGTTATATTATAATCCTCGATAGGCGGGCCGCACGCTTTATCGATTAACAAGAGCTCATTACGGATTACAGCATGTCTGCTGTAAAATTTTGACATGTCTTCGACGACATTAACCGCTAGTAAATTAAAGACAAGTTTTGAAAAAAAAAAAAAAAAAAAAAAAAAAAAACGTGAATATGTACTCTTTAAAATCTCTTTTACCTCTTATATCTTCTAATAAAAGTGTTAAAGCTGTTAAACCGTACAAACGTGAGATAAAATGGAAGATAAAAAAAGATATATTTGACGTTAAGCAGAAGAGCGTTAAGAACCATTCTGGATGGTGGAAGAAGCTGTGTAAAGAAAAAGAAGGTGTGTATGTAAGGAAGGCAATGAGATTCCGAATCCCCTTAAAACGTGTTACAACTGCAGCGTTGTTTATCTTAGCCACACTACGCTCGCCTACACGAATCTCTTCCGGGAGAGGGGGGAACTGTATAGTCGAAGCAGTCACATCGCTCTCAATATTCCGAATATCCACACGCGGCTACACCGTCACTCTTCTTAAAATCCCATAAATGCCGAGATGAGACTGAATATACAAAATGATTTATCGTACAAGCAATAAAGCCTATACTTTTACGAGCAGCAAACGCACGTTACGTGTTTCGCGTTGGAGAAACGAAGTGTTAACGTTTCGATTTCGAATATCTCACGAGCATTAGTTGCGGAAAAAAAGATAAATTATAATAATTAGCGATCGGGAATTTTTCTTACCGTTTCTCAGCGTCTGATGCCGCATCAAAACGAAAAAGTGGATCAATTTTATTTCTCGAGTATCTCGAGAGAGAACTGGTAAAAATTCTCGCTTATAACAGCGATCGGCGAATTTCTTAACATTTCTCTGTTCAATGCTCTGCATCGATATAGGCGCGTTTAATGAGGATACTCGAGTTCAAGGAAGATTGAAGAGATGGAGAAGAAGATGCTCGGCGGGTAATGACGACGAGGGATTATAATGATTAATTTATTATATCCTACAGCGCGCGCGCGCGCATATTCAGTGAATGATTATGTGCACGTCCACGATTAGTAATCATAGCTTTCATCCCTGAAGCAAGCACGCCGAGTCGATGGAACGATCTAATGGAATGTAGACATAAGAATTTTTTTCAAGAAAAACGTGATATTCATTTGGGACTTTTCTGCTAATGGAAATTTTCGTTTCTTATATTTTGTTCCTCACATATACACAAATTGCGCATATAATACCGTGTTCATCTTTAAATAAACGCTTCTTCCGAATGTTCTCTCGCGACGAAGAAAACCGAAGTAATCAAATCAAAAAATTTTTTCAGAAAAAAGCAAAAATATTTTATCTTATTTATTTACATAATTTTGACTTGACTTTTAAAGAATAAAACTATTTTTTTTTTTTTTTTTCACAAAAAAATCGTGAATAAAACGTACCAAATAAAATTTGCATGTACTTTACATTCGATTAAAACATGGTTTTTTCATCGTTTGTTTCCACGGTGATATTTTATTTCGTAACGTGTATGAGAATGTAAAAAATAAAATGCTGCACACCCTTGTTTGGATGAAGCGTTGCGCGTGCTATAAAAATAAGCGATATGGGCGTACACCCTGAGGCTTTCATCACGTTCTTTACAAAGACTTTTATCCCTTTCTATACGGGAAATTATTTGCAGAGGTTACGCATGCGCGCAATATTTTAGCGACAACTTAGTTTCCTCTTGACTAAAAATAACAGTGACCACGTAAGATGTGCGTGGTTTCAAATTACGTAAGATAGAGAAAAAGTTCACGTTCCTCGTTTCTATATTTGTCATCTGAATATGTCAAACCCACCAGCTCCAATTTCTGGAGTTTCGTGAGAAACACAAAAAACGTTTTATTTTTCTTCACAACTTTTATCTCATATTTCTGTCTTCTCAATTATGAAGCAAGTTCGACAATGCCACGACGAAAAAGAAATTTTACGCGTGTATTTTGCTCCTCACGTATACACAAATTGCTACACGTTCATCTTTAAATGCGCTTTATATTTGAGCAACAAAACTTTTTTTCACAAGTAAAAGTAACAGTGAGCGCGTGTTTTCAAATTACGTAAAAGAGAGAGAGAATGTGTGTGTGTGTATGAGTTTACGTTTCTTGTTTCTACATTTATCATTTGAACATGTAGAGCCTATATGATCAAGTTCCTAACTTTCCGTGAAACAAGAGAAACGTTTTTTTTCTGTACTTTTTATCTCATATTTCTGTCTTCTCATTCATAAACCAGGGTCAAAAACTTTCCCCTTAACGTGGAATTTTACGCGCAGGCGTGGCGAGTAAATTCCGTAAGAGCTCGCACGTGTACGTGGAACATATGAGCTTCGCGAGGAGCGTGAAAATGCGGCGTGCATACGCGCCATACGTGCTCGCTACGGGAGAGACAATAGCGTCTGGAAGCCGAGAAGTTCGCCGACGGGGCAGCACCCCTCCCGTCGTGTCGATCCGGTCGCATGACAAAAGTCTTAAAACAAAAGTCCCGCGAACGTTCCGCTGAACTTTCATAACGTGCGTGCCGTTTCCTATAACAAAGTCAACCGTTCAACAGTGTATAGGACCCGTTATTGTGCCGCGCGCATGAACATTAGACCGACATCTACCGAGAGGACAATGCCGTCCGCTTGTGATTTAATACTGGTCATGCGAGAGAAAGAGGTGATAGGAGAGCGACACGATTGTGACAGGTGGAATAATTTTAGTCCGTACACATATCACACTTCCGTAAAATGCGATTAAATTTCGTTTCGTTTGCCAAATAAGAAAGGAAGGACGCGATCGATTTGTAAGAAATCGTTTCCTGACAGATCGCGAAGAGGAATATAGATCTTTGTGTGCGCGCGCATTTGATATATATATATATATGATCTATTCATCATAGCTATAATAATGGAGATGCCACTGCGAACTCTGTTCGGTTCGTGAAGATAATGAAGATAACTTTCGTTTCCTAAAAGGAGTAGATAAGCGTGAAGAAAAAAGGGAAAAATTAAGAGAAAAGTGGAGAAAAATGTCAAATGTGTCTGCTGAATCAAATGTGTAAAATATTTCACGAATCAAGTAAGAGAAATTATTTTAAATTATTTTATAACATTAAAAACATTATTGTATGGATACATATTTAGAATCTATATGTGAGTTTTTAATATATTGTTAAACTGCACAGTAAAACATAAAATGTTAATTTTAATCTAAGTATTAAGGTCGGTACGAATCTGCTGGATGTTCGTGCAAATACGTATATATAAATATATTTTCTAACTTTCCTGAAACGTGTAATTATACATCGGCTCCTGGGCGAGGTGTCTTTCTTTTAATAATGATAATAATAATAGATTTTTTAATTTCTATGGGAGAGTAAATTGGATATTTTACATATTTGTGATGTGAGCATACTGTGTGAATTTTCCAATTAAATCGAATTTGAATTATAATGTGTATTAATTTACACGTTTTAAAGAAGTTAGAAAATATATTTGCACAAAAATTCACCATAGAGGCTCGTATTAATATTAATACTTAATTTGACATTTTTACTTGCATTTAAATTGTTACTAATTTTGATGTTAGTAAACTCTCCCAGAACACATTTTTTCTATGTCCCAGGAAATCCACTCTAAATTTTAAGTTAAATTAACTCAATCGTCATGTGTTATTTATTGACAAACTAATAATGTTAAGTAATTGACACAATATTTTACTTATATTTTACTTATATTGTTATTTTGGCTTTAAGTATGGTGTAAAACTAACATATAAAATAATTAAAAACTACATGGAAGAGTAGTTACAATAACTCGTAAGAAATGTACTTAAAAAAAACTTACTTTTGTAGTAAATTACACATAATAATAGTTATTTTAACTTTGATTTTAGTAAATTTGATTATTTTGTGTGTTTATGATTATTTTAAAACTTACTTTGATTTTTCTTAGAATGTTGAGATGACTTTTAGACATGCAGATTAATCGAAATAATTGTGTTAAAAGCACTAAAAGTAATATTTCATTTTTAAGTATGCAAAATGTTAAAATATAAAGTTGAAATAAATCTAATCCACGAAAACGTTACAAAAATAATAATAGTTGCATATTGATTTTACATTGAAGTACTAATCAAAACGGAGGTAACACAAGAAAATTTTAACATATAGACGCACGATTTTTTACTGTAAGTATAAGTAGTAATTTATTTGCTACATGAGAGTCGTTATATTCGTACGACGATAATATCGATATTTACATCAGTTTTATGTAATATTATTTATGTACTAAAGTTCTAATTACTATAACGTAAAATTTCTTCAGAAAAATTTCTTTTTCTATTCGCTCTGATAACACACAAGAAGAATAATACATCAAGATGATAAAGAATTATTGGAAATTAGGTACTAGAGAAAGAGGAAGAGGAGAGACGCGCGCATATCTGAACAAAAAAAAAACCTCATTATTATCATCTGTAAGTTTTGGTTATCAAAATTTATGTGTATCAAAAGAGTAACTGTAATATGACTTATTACGCATAGGGAGATAGTTTTTGTTTGAAAGAAAAATACGCTAGTTTTATGTAAGGAGACTTAATTAAAAACCACAGTTTTTCCTTATTTTTAGAAACTCATTATCTTTGCGCGAGAGAAACTGCAGAATTATTAAAAACTTTTAGTGTCACTCACGAAGTTTTTATGTGCAAAAAAATTTGTTACAGTAATGCCGCTATTTTAATAAATAAATTCAGAAGTTTTAGTAAACAAATGTCAGCCCGACAATATTTTAAAAAAATATACACTTAAATTTATTTTAATACATTTCTAAGTTTTATGTGTCCATTCAACGATTCGAGTGTCACGCCCGGTATATTTACAATTTTAACAGTTTTATAAAAACAAGGGAAAAATACTTACACAATAAATATGTTCGCTTTTAAATTTCAACTCATAACTCTCGAATTTTTTTTATCTATTTGATTTTGAAAAATTCACATTTTATTTGTTTGTTTCTCTGTGAGAAAATTTTTATTTCTTTTCTATTGTATTATTTCTCGATGCAATAACCTTACCTATTTCCACATGCCGTTGTGAAATTTGCTGTGTATCAAAGCGTTCAGAATTGTCCAAACAACGTTGTTCTGCAGCCTCATCGATCAAAGAAGGCCAACATTCACGTGTGTACACACAGTTGCCGGTAGTGTTGCGTGTGTCCCGCGAACCCTCCGGGGACGCCGAGCGTCGACATTTAAATTCTGGCATCCCCGGGTTAATCCAGCGCGATTTATAGTCCTATTACGCCCCGGACGTTACGATACATTTCCCATTGACAGATCGGCAAAATCGATCTTCCGCGGTTGTCGATAATCGATCATTCGCGTCAGTGTTATACTTCGCGTGGAATAATTGTGACAATCGTGAGAATGTTAAACAATCTCGTTATATTACGATTGCTTGCTGCAAATTATACTATCGTTACATATATATAACCTATCGATATACGATATTATGATGTAGTGATTACGCGCGTAGTTTAAACGCGAAGCACCGCGCGCGGATAAACCAACAAATGATTCGCGCGATAAGGATTCCGCTGTTTGACCGCGAGTCAATCACGATAATTGCGAAACCCTGAATACAAATTCCGCGCACTCGTAGAGTTTAAGGACCCCAATTCAGAGCGCGCGCGCGAGATAGTAAACAGCGACCGTAAAGGAAGACAGTATCGAAGGTACATATAATTTTTGTAGCGGTGCTCTTTTACGCGCGCGCTCGACATAAAAGAGCGCGCCGTAAATATTTCAAAGTGACGCGCGCGAGTTTGGCCACTTGTTTGCCAAAAGTAATGACATTTCCCCGCGCGCAGCGCGGTAAAAGGAAAACGGGCGTGTGTGTCAGGGGGTAACTGATCGAATCCCTTTTATCTCTACCACCGATCTGCTACATTGAACTCATTTCGCACTGTGTAACCTTTCGCTCTTGGTTGCCCGAATGAACGAACAGCTAAATGAGACTCGTGTGTACGGCTTCCAAATGGCGAATCCGCAACTAGCGCGGGGAAAACAGCTTAACACGTCGTATCGCTTTTCGTCAAAGGAAATGCGGGAAAATAACTTCGATAAACTGAAAAATTACAGTTTTCTCTTCAATTAACCCGTTACTCGTCTGCTAACTAATAAATAAAACAATTTGCGATGAAAATAACACAATCATTTAACTTCCATTTATTTCATTGAAAAAAGATAAAATTTTTTTATCGCGATAAATTTTCGTTAAAACACACATTTCAAAGTTTCTTCCTCCGAATGTAATGTGTGCACATCTGGCATTTCAAATTATTGAATTATAAGGATAAATTAAAATACACATATATATCAACGAAAATTATTTCATTTCGTAATTTGGTCTTTAACGAGTTTACATCGATAACGAAACCGAATTTCGATCCGAAATCAATTAAATTGCTTTCCCAGCTGTTCATTATGCTGTTTTGATTGTGATACAATATGCATAGAAGGGGATAAATCAGATAACGTTCTGCGAGTGATAACGATTAAACATACAAATTGAATATGGAGCGTTTAAGAATTTACACATTGTTTTTTTTTTTTTGTTTTTTGTTTTTTTACATGAATAGCAATTAAATAATCGCACGTTAACGCGGTCAATAAAACCTTCGCGTGGGCTCATTAATATTGAAAACCTAATCGTCCGGCATTCGCGTCGTACTTTACATTGGATATTTCACAAGCAAATTGCGCCTCGCTGGATATTTGCCCCACGTAATAGGAATACCGATCAGAAATGATCGCAGAGAGGATCGGATCTTTGGCACGCTGCAGCGGGGTATGAGTTATGCAATGCCCGCCAATGTAATCGCGGCTTACGATTATGACCTCGCTAATGCTGGATAACGTATTACTTATGTGTACGGCGTACACGTGCATGCATAATGCATAAAATATCCGTCGCGTCATGTGCTCTCATCTTCCCGTTCGCCTTCTTCCTCTCGTGATGAGGTTTTGCTTTTTTTTTTTTTTTTTTTTTTTTTTTTTTTTTTTTTTCCATTCCACATTCTTGTTTTATCCTCGATTCCCATTTGCCCTTCGGATCGGTACCTTTTTGTCTTTATCGCAAACCCGCTTGTATTCTTAGATTCGCCATGTTTTTACCTCCGCGCTAACTACATATACATATACATATATACATATATATATATATATAAAGATATTGTAGAATGCGGCCACGCTGAAAAAATATTAGAGTGTACAGAGCGTACATATCAAACACGATCGACGCATAACGGCGGCAAACATTTGTTTTTTTTTACACCTATATCAAGAGCCATCGTGTCGTTATATCTTTTTCAACGCGAACGTAAATTTTTGTAGCATATAACAAATTTGATACAAAACGCCGGCGCGAATTCCACTCCCGTGTTTCGCGAATCCTTAGACGCATAAATCGCACCCGGCCGTAACTCCTTTCCGCGTTTCATCGCGCGGATCCTTAGAAATATAATAAAACTTGGTAACTGCGCGCGAAGCATCGTCGGACAACGGCGAACTATTGTGTCGTCGGGAAAATATTGCGGGGCGGAGAGTTGGAGGATGCGCGTTTACATTTCTGAAGAGCCCAGCTAGCGCGCGCGCTCTGCTGTATAGTGATTACGACTGACTGATGCAAGTGATTTCTCAGGGAAAACTACCCACTTACGAAAGTTTCCCGAGGCAAGTTTTCGTCCGAGTGTGGCATTCGATTCGAGGCGGTCGCATCGGTCTAAGTCGCGCGCAGTCGACCGACCGTCGTCGCGAGTGTGCGGCAATCATTATCTTCTCGAGAAGGGAGGGAGCGACAAAAAATAATCGCGTCGGTAATGGCCGGCGATAATAACGACAACGCCGTGAAAGAAGATAATAATCATCGTACACGGATCGATCGTTTTAAAGGAGTTCGAGGCGTCTCCCTCGGAAGGGAAAGCGATTGATCGTCCGCGATAGAAACGTCCAGAAGACTAATGGTGGACTTCTTCTCTCATACCATCTGCCCCCGGGATGGCTCTAGCCAGCCAACCGATAAACTTTTCCATTCGCCTCGCGGAGACAGAGACATCTTTTCTTACCAACTGGTACGATTGATATTGTTCCAAAGCGGCCTTACGCGCCAAGAAGTAGTTTAATTGCGCGAACGTATATACTACTACAAATGAGCGACACGCTTCCAAATCCCGCAATAAACGGTTGCTCGCTCCGTCTACTCCGTTAATTTGTTACTTCGTATAGAAAAGTTTCTAACATCGCGTTGTATACAGTAGCGTGCAAAAGTTTCCGAACGGTTATCATTCAACGTTTCTTACAAAAGAACAATCGAAATAAGTGTCAAGTAACATAGGATTAAAAGAGTGACGCAAAAATAAAGATAACAGTGCGTTTAGTAAACATTTTTCTCGTTTACATATTTTGTATTATTTATTTACATCTAATTATAATAACTTGTGCAAAAGTTTCCGGACATTATTACATTTCCACAAGAAAAAGCAATATAGATAAAAAAGCTTTAGAGATAAAAAAAGATTTAAAAAAACTTTAAACATGATATTTGAATGTCTTAATATTTTGTTGCCTTTTTTTTTTTTTTTTTTTTTTTTTTTTTTTTTTGTTACGTGATATCTTATTCCATTCTTCTTGTAAATTTCGAAAAACTAATTTTTATTTGAAAATGCATGTCGTTGTACTTGACGTTCTAACTCGCTTCACAAATGTTCGGTCAAGTTTAAGTGGTAAGTCTGAGATGACCAGTTTAACACTTTATATTGTTCGAAGATAACTATTTTGTAAGGTAGCCTTAATCAGAAGGAAAAGAGAAATGACATCTCTCTGACCTACTTTAAATTTTTACTTATCATGTATCTTATCATTCTTATTTGCCTTCTGCTTTGAACGTGACTGAAAGAAATGAACAACGGATTGTCGAGCTGATTGCGCTGTTGCCATAAGTTTTTCTCCATAATCCTAAAAATAACCGGTATTTTAATAATTTATTTTGTAATTATTTAAAGTGGACTTCCTCCGATTTCAATGAGCTTGAAATATGTTGTTAAGGATGTTATTCTGAACAACTTTTCCCTACATACATGTTACCGCCGCTCGGCTTTAGTTTTCGAGTTATACACAAAAGAAGTTTCATAATTGAATCCTTGTTTTCCAACATTGTGTCGATTTCTGAAGTAAATATTTTGATTTTATCACACATCATCGCACCTGTGTAGACGGTGAGAGGGTGAAGGGAATAGGGCGGAGCTTCTCCTTCACCTATTCGCGTGCGATAATGTATGATACAAACAAAACTGTTTAGTTCTTAAATTGACACGGTGTCGAAAACGAGGATTTATGTACTGAATTTATGTAATGATTACGATAAGTTGGTGCAATTTGTAATAGGAAAAAAAGTAATTCACGGCACGATGCATTGTATTAAGTGTAAGAACGAAATGACATTAAATCGTGAAACGTTACTGTTTAGATGCTGGAATACGTACTACATAAAAAATCGAAGTAGAAAGCGTGTAAAAAAACAATGTAATGTGAAATTTTGTGAATATATTCCCACCTACAGATCCAAGAGAAACTGAGTAATATATATTGTTTAATAATTGTATTTTCATTAAAATTTGTTTAAAAAAACATATGTACACTATGTTAAATACATGTGAAAATTACTTTTTTAATTTATTACTAAATCTAAGTTTATTCAATACCTAAGACAAACTATTACAGTATATAATCTTTTCAACAAGAATTCAGCAATATAAATGTTGTAAGCGTGTAGGGGCGAAGCCCCTCCCCTTGCACTCTCCAAAATGTATCTGAACTCAATCTCTAATATACATATCATTGCAATATAGTAATGTACATTATGTATCGTACATTAAGGTAGATTTTTTCGAGGGAGTGCAGGGGGAGGGGCTTCGCAGTCTCCCCTGCCTACACGTGTCATACAAACAACATTTACTTCAGAAATCGACACAATGTTGGAAAACAAAGAATTTATTTGTGAAACTTCTTTTATTTATAACTCGAAAACTAAAGCCGAGCGGCGGTAACATGTATAGGGAAAAGTTTTTCAGAATAACGTCCTTAATGACATATTTCAAGCTCATTAAAATCGGTGAGGAAGTCTACTTCGTAAATAATTACCATTTATTTTGTTTTAGTTGCGTAAAAAAGTTTTTTCATTTTTGTTACAATGAATTCCTTAGTTCTTAATATACCAGTACAAATTTTTTTACCTAGCTGTGTCATTTCTATCTTACTTTTTTTTCTGGTAAAATATGAGCCCTATAAGAACCTATGGTAAAAGTTTGAAATTACCCAGTTTTCAACAACGATTTTCTCGGAATTTTTCATGGAAATAAATATTGAAAAAATTTGTAAAACTTTATTTTATAGTCAAGAATAAGATTCTCAATTTCAAAAACTTTTGTCAACATTTTTTCGATATGTTCCAAACTTTCTTAACTACTTTTGATCAACGTTTAGGGTGACATCGTCGTGTTAAAAATCCATTCTGGCATGTTATCATTAACACAAGATATTAAATGATTTCGAGTATCTTTTTATACGCAGCATCAATCAGTGCTTGTAATTTGCACAAGTGGTTCAACAGATTCACAGCAGAAAAAACATCCCAAACTACGATGTTCCCTCTGGTGCTTCACGGTTAGACTTTGATACCGCACATCATTTCTAGTTCCAATTTGACGAGAAATACATCATTTTCCATCACTGCCAAAAAAAATTGGATTTATCCGAAAATGCTCTACTTTCTTCCAATCTTCAATTGTCCAACAAACGTGTTCTTTAGCAAATTGTAATCGAATCGTCTTTTTTTTTTATTTTGCCACAAATTTCCGTTGGATAATACGATCAATTCTGTTATTTTCCTAGACCTGCCAGTTTGTGGACAATTTTAAATTTCCAATTTTGTTGATCGGTATTTTATTACACACAGTTGACTTTTCGACAGATAATAACGAAACAATTTTTCTCTCTTTTACAAATTTTATTACACGTTTGCGTATTTGTAAATGTGTGCGCGGCATGTTTACACTTTGGAAAGTTGCGATAAACTAAATTTACACAAATTATGCAAGAGCATTTGTGAAAAAGAAGCATATTCTTATTATAAACAAAAGTCCTCAAAGTTCGGACACTATTGCAACAAAACATTAAATTCTGTATATATTTAAAGAAAAAAGTTTAGAGCACTAATAATCTTTACTCGCATTATATTCTAATACAAAATTTATTAGGATATTTTTTCTTCAAAGCAAAACCATAAAATCAATCGTCGGGAAACATGCCATCGCACGCCCTTGTTATACGTTAGAAACCTATGATTTATTTATTTTTCAATAAATTTTTTTTGTTACAAGCAATAGCTCGCGAGAGATTGCAAAATGTTATATGCTACTGCATATACATATAACATATTGCAATTTCAAAACGTATAATTGAATTGTAATTTGTTAAAAAATGATACTTAATAAACGATCAAAAAACGCTTGCTATTATGACGAAAACTGATTGTGTTATTATAAAAGAGATGTGTTGACACGTCTCTTTTATAATAACGAAAAAATTGAAAATACAGAGATCTCGTAAATTATTAATCAATTATGAATCAATTATACGTAACAGTAGAGCTGGCGCAAAGTGATAAAATCCGGACTTGCGCATTAACGTGCGTTTCATATTTTATTACGAGTTGAAATTTGATTCAGTAAAGCGCCATAAACCGCTTCGCCGTTCTGCACTTTAATGCCTGCAATCGGGGCAGTCTCCAACCCAACTTAACAACGTTGAGCGGATATTGCCGTCGACCCCACACCGCATCAAGGATGACCAAGCCGCAGGGATGCTTGCGACACCGGCCGTGCCCAACTCTCAGGCACATAAATAGCTAAAGTGATTTGTTAGTTTAGGAAAAGTATAATGCGGCTAAAGTATGACATTTCTCTCTTGTTCGACAGTTAATTCTACGAATAAATTTATTTCGAGTACATACAACTATTTTGGTATCCACGTACTAATACGGTAACTGCGGGATTTGAGCCGCGCCGAATTTTATGCCGCATAGAGCAGAAAAAATAGAAGTGAGGATAATGTGCGTACAATTACTTTATTACGTGCCTTTATGTTATATTAGTATTGTGTTGTGATTTCATCTGTTTATTGTTACA
>QVOA01000769.1:0-46291 GCA_014825685.1 Pseudomyrmex cubaensis
CATGCAAAACATGGTGTAATGTCTATGTATCGGTGTCTAGGATTGAAAAATTCAAATAATACGTCAAAAATGTGTAGCTAAAAGGTATATAAGGCTTTTTGGTTTTTACTTTCTTATTTTGATTCCTTCGAGCCGTATTTATTTTTATTATTAAAGTTTAACTCATTTCCGCAGAGCAACAACGTTGAATTTTAGCTTAATTTACGAAAACAAGCTGCGCGTACGCGTACACGCGCGTCACTTAATTTTAATTAAATGATCATATATTTTTCTCGAGCTGATTGCGCGCGAAATTCTCTCGAATCGAGATATCTGCTCCAAGTGTGTATACGTACGTACATATGTAATGCACATACGTCGCTTGTACAGCGGCGCGCGTATATCCCCGCCGCATCGGAAATCGGGTGTAACGAGTGCCTCTTTCGCTGTTGCGACAGCTGCACGCATCGTGCCGTGAAAGTGTCGGACGTTTTTCGCGACACCGCATGCGAGAGGAGAAATCGGAATCGAGCGAAGGAGCGACGCAACACGCACGACGCGTCCGCGCGTGCACGTGGCTCCTGCTGTTAGTTACTCGGGGGTGTGGATGGAATTCATTAGCGAGCGTTTAAGGCGTCTCCGCCACCACAGCTCAAACCAACGGCTCGTGTTATACGATCTTCTTCTTGTTTGCACGAATATGTGCATTGTTGTCGCGTATCTACACAGAATGGACTTTATATCGTATCTTTCTATTTGTCTCCAAACATTTGTTCAGAACTTAGAACACAGAATCGATCATCTTTGACCCTCTCGGAGGAGTGTCCTCTTGCGGAATACTCTAATTCCTCAGTACGCGACAAGTATGTCTATATAATTTGTGTAAAATGTGTCGTATAGAAAGACGAGAAACGTTACTCTTTGGAATGTCTAGGTCACTTCTGCTGACTCGCATTCTAACAAAATAATCAAACAGTCGCGTATACACAAATATATCTTAAATATATATTTTTAGTATCTAATATATTTTTTTTAGATTTTTAAATATATTTATTTTATTTATTATTATTTGAATATATATACACATACGTATTGAGTTATAACTTAACGAATATAGCCATTTGGTATCTTGAATGATTCAACCACTGCCAACGAAAGATTAAAAGATGACAGAAATTTACGTCTTGCGTTTTATAATAATTTTTATTAGGTACGTACACACGTGTGTGTTCTGTGACACATTAATTATTTAATATTATCACTTACATACGGTATATCGGTAAAGTTGTATATTCATGAAAAAATATTGTTCGTTGTTGTTGTCTCCGTTTATATCTATCTCATATCGTATATCAGCATCATCGCTTCTGCAACATTGAAAACGCTGAAATTTTACGAGCTTTTTACGTTTTTTTAGTTGTCAACGTTCGCTCGTTTTCCCGATTCGCTACACAGTTTTACGGCGATAGCGTCCGACTTTTACGTGTCAATTAGTAAACGTGCTCGCGCATTGCTGCTCTCCGTAAATAAGGCATCGTCCGCGGGTATATTTCAGCTTTGCCAAAATATTCGCGCGCGTAGTATCCTTACGTGAATTTTATCGGTCCTGACCGTTCCGAGTTCGTTAAAATTGGTCGGTTCGTTAGCTTCGATAATCAGCGACGGCCTTCGGCTCTTTTCACATGTTGCAGTGAAATTTCTACCGCGCGCATATTGAACCGCCGCAGGAAAGAACGTGCGACGTCCGGTTTTGCGATCTCGGGCGAATTGAGCCCCTATAAACGTTTACTTTATGGCATACATTCGCAGCACGATATACGTAATGTGCAATTAACACCAATGTCTTTATACCAGCCAGTCACATATTCATGATAAGTGTACGGTAATCTACAAAGAGGAGCTTTCTTGGGTGTTCAATATGCTCCAATGACACTTTATAATACGTACAATAATTTGCGCAATAAATATATACCTGCACTCTGCCTTATTTTATATATTATATATTTTATATTTATATGTATATTATAATGTGTGGTGAGAATATGTTATTAAATATCTGAGAAGAGAATTCTGTATCGAATCATATTCAATCGTTTATTTATATTTATTTAACTCTACGCGAGTGTCATGTTAAAATATATATATAACAAAACTATATATATATATATATATATAAAGACGTAAAATATACACTCATTTTGCGCAGGTGATTAAAATGTAAGGAAAGAAGTTACTTTCTTGCAAGGGAAATATTAATTGCACTGTTTATATTATTTCGGTGCATATACATTTTATATAGTTACGTTTACGCGAATGAGATACTTTAACACGCGCCATCGCACGTTTTCTCAAGTATATAGATCGTCGGAATAGACATTTTGCGAGACTGTATTCGGTCGTCTTTATTTAGTCGATTAATGTGTATATACGTCTCTCTCTTCCTTTTTCTCTCTCTTCGTCTCAAACTCCAGCCAATCTCCGGGCGTGTTTTGCCGTTCGGAAGAAGCTGTCTATACCTGTAAAATTCATGCACAGACCGCGGAAGGTAATCGCCGGCGACAGTGATGGATGAACGGAAGAAGATTTCGTTGAGATTGCGCCGCGCGCCGCGATTTCAAGCGCTCGTCACATCCCGATGATCGTTTTTCGCCCGACTCGTCCGAAAACTGCGGTTCCATTTTGGTTTTATTCGAAAAGGTGAACATAACACGGAAAAAACAAGTGGAGAGAGAACGCGCTTGATGACCGATCGGTCTTCGTAATCCGCTTTTTTGCGGCAATTCCCGTCGGTGAGATATTAAATGCGAATTAAAAGTAAAAATCAGACATGAAGTCAGAAAATCTCTCTTTCTCGGCGGCGACGTATTTCTTGCTTATGCAAGAAAAGTTTGAAAAGTTAACGACAACGTGGACGATCTCACTACTAAATATGTAAGATATTAAATTGGTTTTTTGCAAAGTGCTGTTTGATTATTAAAATACCACTTGCTTAGCAATTATTTCGCCAATTTATATACGACAAAAGTAATTGACACAATGACCTAACATCTATATTGCAATGTATAAGGAACATCTTTCCCCTCAACCCCTGCTCAAGTCGAAATAAATTTGCACGACACGACGTAATTAGAAGATAGACGAATTAAAATTATTTCGTCGCGTCACACACTTATTACTTCCTCGAGAAGAAAATATATCGGCCGCTCGCAAAAAACTTTGGGACGCGAAACTTGACGGATCGCGGTGCGCGCGTACTGTGCTACGCGAATGCGGTCATTCCGTGTCGATTGTGGAAGGCGCGGATATATAAGTGAGCGCGCAGTGATTGATGTTGCCAACCCTTTCTTCTCGCATTCACCTGTGCGAGCTGTCTCTCTATCTCTCGCATGAACACGCGTGAATGCACCGCCACACACGTGAACGGGAACCTCCGGGAATGCAACCGACTCTGTGCAGCTGCTGTAGCGATTCTTACAATGCCGGTGCGCGAGAGTAACTCGCAAGGATAATTACCCCGTCGCGCTTCTTTCATCTCGCAACGTCGTCCCCTTTCTTCGCTCCTCGCGCGTTTCGTTTCTTCCGTCCTTACGGTTTTATATCGACGTCAGTATTTCGCTGAATGCCGCAGAATGTTTTTCTGACGAACATCACAGACGAGAAGCGCACGAGGACTGGCATTATCGCGATGAAGCATTATCGCGACTGCAATTATACTACATTTTGTTAATTCTTTCGTAAAAGTAAAGAAAGCGAAGAATGTGTTTCAAGTGCGTTAAGATATATGCAACGTAGATAATGTTGTTAATTTAACATAATGATTAATACATACACATCTTATGCGTGTTAACAATCCGAGTAAGTTGTCAAATTTTCACGATCTTGCTTAGCACAAATTAACCTTTTGTGTATAAAGATTTTATATTTTTATTTGATATTTTTTTATTTAATATTTTTTCAAAGTTAAAGAATGTGGCTACGATATATGCAATATTACATAATATTGTATATGTTTTACTTTTTAATAAATGTTTTTATTACGTCTTATTTTTTTAATAAATTCCATAATATTATGAACTCCGTTTACGCAAATTATTAAAAAATCCAGGATTTCCGTCCCGGTCTCCTACATTTGTATCTTCCACGTCTTTATATAGGCACATACGTACAGTCTTCTCCATCATACTCGAGACAATTTTCGTTGAATCGAGCAATTTGGCCTACCGCTTCAACGATAATTAACAATTTCAACTGCGTCACGTAATTAGTGAACCACCGTACGGGCTTTACTTATCTCGACGAAATGAGGAGGGTCCACTTCTGATATTCACGTCGGTAACGAGCATTTAAAACTGTACTTTGTGTATGTGCGCACGCGGTTTTTATTATTGCTCGCAGATCCATATGAGAGGTTTGTAAGCACGACACTACTCGCTACATGTTAATCACGGCGAGAGCGCTTTAATGTGCTCGATTTTTTTAAATTTATCGATGTTTTTGTTCGCCGTGTCTTTTATCAACCTACGTTACCTCATCTTCTGTATATTATTTAAACATAGAAATAAAATGAAATTTAATTTATCTCTAATATTCATCGCAATTGTTTGTTCCATGCACTGTAAAATTATTGCTAAGTAAACACGTAGTGACGCTTTGTTCGCATTTATGATCGATCATTACACGATTCGCTCATTATATATATATCTATATATATATATATATGATCGATCATCTACATTACGCGATTCGCTCAATTAGGTAATAATCGCGTAAAAGATTCGCGTACACACAGTCGGTCATAAAATAAAGTTCATCATTCAGTTTTACGGCACAACATATGTATACGTCAGTGTGACATTTTATTAACTTGCGAGCAACATTAATTGACCAATCGTAAATGATGCATCGCACTTAGGAGATGCCATTTGAGTATATTTTTATGAGCGCAATTACGCAGAAACGAACAAGTAGATAAATCGCAACAATAAAAATCAGTCAGGTCGTGGCAGGTGCCCGCGTGTGACTGTGAAGTGTTCATTATGCCGTGTAATTTTTACGACTGACACATATGTTACACGCTTTATATAAAATACTATATTTGATTTGCTTTACGTATAGCAAAATGCAACAGGGCTATCGTAAAATCCCCTTTTTTCCTACATCTTCACGCTAAATAATGAAAAAGCGCAACAAGACTCTTTCTTCAGCGTTTCTTGCAATATAACACACATTATTCGAATATATAATCTCTGTTTAAGTACGTACTGGTAAAGATAAAAAAAATAACAGTTCATATATTATATATTCTAAGGTTTATAGTCAAGAAATCAGGGATGAAATAATGCACGCATCATTGGAATCGTATTACCGCCACCAAAACTCGCGCCGTGTATGTAGTCAGTGTACCGCGCGAAAGTTACTCTGTAATTGGCCTCGTAATTCAATTCAGGTTTCTCGGAAATTTTCGCCGATATCGCGCCAGCTGAGAGAACCATCCGATAACAATTTATCGACGAAGTTCCGAAATTGGCCGTCACAGTATTTATCGGTTTATCAGCCACTTTCAGTAGAAAGTAATTATTGATATTATTAAAATATTTGCGAAATCTCTGCGTGATTGGACATTCAATTATTTATTTTAACGAAATGAATTAATTAATTTCTTTTCTCTAAAAAGCAATTAACCGAACACAGCGTGTTTCTCCGCGGGAGTCAATTCCGAATGAAAACTTTCGGTCTTATTCTCGTTGTTGTTACAACAAAAGAACACTTGAGAAACGAGATTATTCCGATCGGAATTTATGTATTTCAAAAAATCATTGTAAGTTACACGCACCTACTTGTCTCACACCACAGTCTCTTTTTCTTCTCTCTCTACAAGGTCTATTATATTTGAAGGAAATAGAAAAAAAGAAAAAACATTCAGTTTTCTCAAAAATATTTATTATTGCAGTCGGTAGATCGCAGAAAATGATCGATAAGTGCAGAGATTGCGGCATTTATTGGCATTGTGCGTGATCGATGAGAACGTTGTATTTTACGAGAGAGTTTGACGATCACATTTGCCGTATAACGGTACTCTATCTTAAATCAATTCCCTTACTGTATGTTCGCACAACGGACGACGCGAAAAGCAAAATCGAACGCGTATTTAAAAACGTGGACACACGTGTGCCCCTTTGATTTATCGAGATCGATTAAATATACACACCAACATTTCAAATACTCGTTCTTAAAAAAGAAAAAAAAAAGTCCTGTTGAAAGATACTCGAATTCTCCCCGTATCGCGCTCTTGCACGTTGCTTCTTCAATGAATGTATTAAACTGTCATCAGTAAAGTTTTAAATCTGTCTTTGAGTTTCAATCTTTATTTTAAATCTTCGTGATATACGATCAAACCGAATACGCGCCTTTCTGATAAACGATGTTTTGTTATCTTTGAATGTTATCTGTGAATGACTAGTGCTATTATTTCGTCGGAGTAGAATTTCTGCGGTTTCACTAAAAAATCACCAAGAAAAGTCACTTGTCAGAAAAGTTTAAAACTTTTCCGACAACCCACCATAACACTGAGCAACGTGTGTACTTCAACGCGTTGACATGACGATTGCATTTATCATAAAACTTGCAAAACTTTTGTACAAGCTTTTTTTTAAGAGAGCGATTTGTCTCGATAAGAAAAAAACAAAGAGCAAGCGAAAATCTCTATCTACATGCGGTTATCGAATGAAAATCTTGATTGTTGGTACATGCGTCCTGTTTGCTCGAGATATTGGAAGTGCGTGCAAAAAACCACCGCAGCGAAGAAAGTTAAAGCCGAAAGAATGAAGTGAGACCCTTTTTTGCGAGGGTAGCGAGCCGGCAAATTGCCAGGCCAACCGTCCGTGGAAACGGACGAATCGGGCGCGTGCCGAGCACCTCCGGTGGTTTTATAATACGCGTTGGCGGAGGAATCGAGAGTCGATATCAACCAGCGGTCGATGCAGCCATAGAAGGCAGAAAGTGCAACGCAAGAGAGAAAGAGAGAGAGAGAGTAAGAAAAAATAAGAGAGTAAGAAGAGACTGGATACAAGAAAGGGGGGAGGGGGATTCTCGTTGATTGAGTTACAGGGCAACCTGTGTATATTAATTACACGCTCGAGGCGCATCGCGTCAGGTTGGTAATGATGTCGTCGACACCGGATTAGTTACACGCCCCTTTTATGTGCCTCACCCATTCATCCGCGCCGGTATAATCATCGATGCCGACGAACGCGGTATATATAATATGTATATATGTATACATATTTACAGTCTATGTTTAAAAAGTGGATCTCTCGCAAAAACTCAACAATGAAGAAAACAGCAGTTATTGAAAAAGTTATTGCAACAAAACTTGTTGTTCATATACAAAAGATGTACAACATAACGCGCATTCCTTCATTGCGAGTAATCGAAGTTCTCAGATCTCTCTCTTTCTTTCTCTCTCTATGTACATTCGATCGATTCGGGGGATATGTGTTTATCGTCGATGAACTGCCGCGAATCGACACTGCTTTCTATCAAGCCTTGTAAATTGGATGATTAATCGAGTAAGAGGAAGAAGAGATGAGGGAACGCGGAGAGCGGAGATTCGATCGTATCGAACGGGAGAGCGAATTTAAACAGCAGTTGCGCGGTTAATGTTCTGAAAGCGCTTCTGCGCGAATGAAGATCGAAGGATGGCAGACTTCGAGCACCGGATATCGACCGCGAAGAGCGCAGCAAAGTAAAAAAAAAAAAAAAAAAAAACGGAAGTTTCTTGGCTTTCGTACCATCCGGCTTTCGACGCACGAGATTTTCGATCCACATGTTTGTCCGCAGATGATGTCTACATACCGGGTGCACAGAAAGTCCCTTCCTAGAATAGAGAGTTCCGAAAAAAATAGCGCATTTGAAATATTATATTGGTTACGAACGGAAAACAAGACTACACTGTCGGAGAAAGCCCTTTTGTGTTTGTCCGATCGTTTTCTCGCAGGCGTTAATCGTCCTTTTTTAAATCATCTCTCTGCGCCGGGCTGCACACAGCGTCGGCAATTACACGCAGATTTCTCTACCAATCGAAACTCAAGCGCAACCATTGCGCGCCTTCTAATTAGTACCATTACACCGTTTATTGCTTTCTCGGGGCGCGATGTAATTGATACTTAGCTGAAACACACGAGATGCTTATTTGTCGCGTTTATTCCCACTCAATTGCAGCGCATTAAAATGGTTTTTCGTAATTGCGAGAGATAATTAAAATTCCAGGTGTGTTCAATCTTGATGATGTAAACTATGCATTTTGCGTCATTATTACATGTTCCTAATATATAAAAAGACACATGTATTCGCATAAATACGTAACAATTATTTTATAATAGCTTCGTGTGAAATCTAGTGCAATTATTGAATAATTATTTAATAAATCTCTTAACAGAAATACTATACATTTCTGTGATCGACCGATGGTTTGGATTAGACTTGAGAAGTGTAAATAATACAAATCTTTCTCTCTCTCTTTTACACACGTACGCACATACACACATAAAATATCTGATTGCTTGTATGGGCATTGACGCTTAAGTGTTGAAATTTTGCGGTATTCTATGAGGTAGAGTGGTCACCTGCCGCACAGGTGCCCCCTACTTCTTCGTCATCTCGTAACTCAACCTGATATCCCGCCACGGAGGTGGCAAATTCTCGGATGGACCCTTCAGGTGATCCTAACCAGCAGTCTCTTCCAGGTGTAGAGAACCTTCAACGCAATCGGCTTCAATTTGTTTTGGTTTCGTCTAGGCAATAAAGGCAAATAATTCAATATACGTCGTTTTAAATTTAAATAAGAATGCGATAATATCTACATCTTTGGAAATAGAGATAATCAGATCGTTAGATGTATCTTGTATTTCAAAATAATTCTCCGCGTTATTCTAAAGAAATCGGGAAATTATTGAAATTTTAGGGAACGGAGAAAGCGGAATATGTATACATGTAATTAGAAAAATTTATAAAAGATTATTTTAGACAGAGCTTTTAAGTTGGTAATTTAGATTTAAAAGATTTTAAAAAAATTATATTTTTTAATACTTAGAAGAAGACACATGTAAAAAGATATATTTCTTATGATATAATATATGTATATAAAATGTACTATATTATTAATAGTGAATTAACAATTAAAACTCATTTATTTAAACTTTGTGTCGGAAGAATTTCAAGATTTTTATTCTCCGCTCGCTAACTTCTGATGATATTACGCGCGGCATCTTTAACGATACTTGTCTTACTCTCGACTGTTATCATCTGGCACATCGGAGAACCGTACACGATACGTGTGTAAGTAGGAAGAGAAGAAGAAGTGGTGAACAGCCGTGCGCCAGAACCGCGCCGCGGGATTAACTGACCAATTTATATTCTGTTTTCTCTTTTCTTTTCTCGATTGAGAGTTACTAGATTTGTATGATGCTGCTTTTACATCACTTCGTTTTTTTTTTTTAACGCGAAAGATGAAAATTAATGTTATTCACAAAAATAAAAGTCTTGTTAGTACTATTTTTCTTCCGACTGTAAATAGCCACATGTACAATTAATTTTGAGCGGTGTTTCATAAGCAATTATTTGCAAATACTTATTTTTTATTTTCTGAGGCTCGCACAATTCACAGAGCATACGAAACGGTTGTAATTATCGTTGTTATTTGTATCACAAGCACGCACGACAAAGATTGCTTACGCAATTATTAATTCGGTAATTACGTTTGATCACTTGCAACTTGCGATGTACAACATATCGGATGATATTTCTTCCTTTTTTTTCTCTTTCTTTCTTTCTCCCGCCGTCGAAAACTTTCTGTGGAAAATTATATGTTGCCACGTACACACGTTCGCGATGATTTAATGCGGTGTCACAGTTTACTCCTTACAATACAATTATTGTTCTCGTAACGTGAAATTGTATTTTGTCCACAATCGGAAGCATTTACATATTATTTTACGTAAGAAAAATCGTAACGTTCGCAAAAATATGACTTACAGGAATTATACATTGAAACATATTGGAGTGTGGTTGGGAGAAAAGACGTTGTGCCACACAATTGGGTAAATATTTATTAATTATTGCAAATAGTACCGGTTTCGGAGATTAATGTCAAAGTAAAAACAAGGTTGCTCGAAGCGATGAAGATAAGCAACGTGTCGGGATTAAAAACTCACGGGAAAAGCATTACGCTTCACCTGTCAGAAAGAAATATCGCATTCAAAACAAAAATTTAATTACATTTATGTTTACATGATATATTAATTAACCGTATCTTACATGCATAACAAGATTAAAAAATTTGCCTTTTTTTTAGAAAAAAAAGCGAAAGAAACTACGCAAAAAAATGTTTTGTATATACGTTGCAGGAAAAGTTTTAAATATTTGTGCTCTTTTTCTCTGCAAAAGAAGAAATTGTATACATGTTATGTAATCTTGAAGAATATAATTTTGCTATGCGGGAACTGATTTTTCGTGTTAGAGACTTGCGAAAAAAAAATTTACATAATCCATAAATTAAATGGCGATGCCGGCGCGTTGACTTCAGTATATTTGCAACACCTTGTTCTCCCGTCTCGTGAAAGCACAGACCGGCGCGCTCACTCACAATTGTATGTGCGCGACCGGTACCATTAAATTACTATACACCACGGTACGTTTCTTGAGAACACGCATCACTTTGTACATGACTCTGTCCGTAGCATTTTATAAATATTTGTATATGTGTTTAATTTATATGATACATATAAAGAAAGTTGAAACATGGAATCTCTTTAATGTTGCCAAATTAGGGCGCAATACTTTCTTTTACGCGCGTTTACATCTGCGTTAATGTATACATGTATAAAATACTATTAGTTAAATCTTTCCTATATAACAGAAACTATACACATCTTACGATTAATTCTAAATTAATAAGACAATTTAGAATTTAATAACAAAAATCTCAAATAAATAAATACTTCAAAATTATTTTTTTAATATACACCTGTCCAAGATAAGAGCCGCGAAATATCGATTTGTAAATCCCACATCTCGCATCGATATTCTTAGATGTAATGTAGACATCGAATTTCCTAGATGTAATGTACAGAGTAATCTCTGTGCGATTGATTACGTAAAGCACTGATTGCAAAGACATTCGTCTTTGAATATCAACATTATGATAAAGCAGCAAATATTTATGTAAAGTATCGTCACACTTGAAACGTCACTTTGATCATAACAGCATCGCTTCGATGGTTCGCAGTAAATAGAAAAACAATCGAATGTCTTTTTAAGAACGAAGTAACAGAAAAAAGATCTAGGAGAGAACAGACAAAAAAATAGGCAGGTATTATTCACATATTAAAAATACTACATTGTTTGTAAAAAGATTCTTTTCGTACGTAGAATACTTGAGAAATAATTTCAATCACCGATTTTCCATAAGACAATCGTACAGGATCTCTTAAGAAGTTGGGATGATCTTAAATATAAGATCGGACTATGAATACCGTCCTATTTGTTCAGTGACCGTAGATAGACCGTAGATAGTATCTTCTCTTATTCATTGAAAACCGATTCATTGAACTTTGTCAAGGGTAGAAAAGTTTTGCGACTTCATTCACTAGTCAGAAGTAAGGGAAAGGTCTTCCACAAGCTCATTCATATCCCATAGAATCTTAGGCGTTGTAACCGAAGCACGAGAGCAGCGTTCCCTTTACTTCTACCCTTTTCATTCAACCCCCGAGACCTCTTTTACCCTTTCAATTATCCCTTCTTCGAGAAAAAAACCAGTCTGTAATTTCACTCGTTGTCGTCGTCGAAAAGTATTATTAGCTTCCTAATTGCGTTAACGCGAAGAACAGGCTTGATCGAAAAAAAGGGGTTAATCTTTATCAAGAGAGTATCTTGATAAAGTTATCAACGCGTCACTATTATTTCTATCGTGTTTCATTATACGCACGAAGACGTCGGTATTTACTTAAAAGTATTTATTTAATTAAGTGATCTAAAATCACTTTTTCATACTGTATTTGAATATACGATACAATTATCGGAAAAAAAACATAAATTTGTAAAAAAGCAGATAAATAACCCAAAGACCAAAAGAATCGAAACAATGACATTCGCGCGATGACAATAACACCAGCGGGCGCATCAGTTGCTACGTGTGATTCCGACTTCCGACCGCAATTACTAACCCGCATAGAATAAATGAACAAAAAGTTGAGAGATCTATACTTACGCAGGCAGTTTATAAATCACGTTTAATCGGTAAGCGGGTAATAGAAATAGCGGTGGGAGAAGAAGGCGGATAGAAATACGTGCGTCACATAAAGCTTTAATTAAAAATCAACCTAATAAACGGAATAAATTGCTTTACTCGTGCGTGTACAACACACACACACACACATACACGAGTGCGTGATTTGCGGCTGAAAATGAGAGTGAAATTTACATTTGCATTTATGACGTTGATCCGACGCGAAATCTTCGAATTCACGTTTTCAAAAAATAGGTACATGCACGAGTCGTGCCGCTCCAATTTATCTTAATAACTAATTCCTCCGGGGTAAGTTGCTACCCACCTGTACATCTTTCGCCACGAAAACATGAAATTGAGAGGAATATTGTTTGGAGGTAAGCTCTGCATGTTTTCTCGCACGATCGTGCGTGCGTACAGTAGATCACAATCTGCCGGCGCAACCCTAACGGAAAAGAAAAACCCCTTATTAAAGGTAAACTCAAACCGTAGAGAGAGTGGTAGCGTCTCATTAACGAACCCTCTATCGGAACCGCATGGATGAAGTATCTGCTTGGAAAAGAAGCTCAATGGTCAGGTGCAACCTCGAAGCGCATGCGTGCAGCTGGTAGCAATATATCCTTCTCTCTCTCTCTTTCTTTTTATTTTCTTCTTTTCTATTGTTCCTCTTCTTTTTTTATTATTAGTTATTAATCAATTTTTCCATCACAAACTTGGTTTTTCTTTTCTTGCAGTTTCTTCGTTATTTTTCTTTTAGTTTCTATTTAAGAAAAAATATGAATATATCTCACGCGAAGTAAATTGTGTCAAGCTAGCGTGTCCCATATTAGTATCCAGTAGAAAATGAAACTTCAGAATCTCGGACCTAATTTCGCTCCCGGCCAACACACGATGGAACGTGTCGTTATCTAGAGCGAATCGCCACGACTGCGATCAGCTGAACGAAGCGACTCGCAACTTTAATCGCCGGTAAAATCACTTAAGTAGACGTCCGTGAAACGCGGTTCCGCATTTTCGGCCAGCATAATGGCGCGGGAATGGCAAATGATACCCGGTGTGGTCCCTCCCAGTCGATTCCGTTCAAGCCGCCAACGGCACAATGTACACCGTCGTGATACTTCGATATGTTCCGGCGCGCGGCACGCTAATTTCCATAATTTCGACCGTGCGTACTCGCGCGCATTGAGAATTTGTATGTACGCAACAGGACGTACATACGTATGTACAAAAGCTCCAGATACAATAATTTCGTTCTCCTCGCGTACAGACGCGTTGTGCAACGCAGCGAAATTGATAAGAAACTTAAAAACATATTAAGATTACAGTTATTAAGATTCACCTGTCGCGTTAATTGCGATTAAGTAAATCTTTTCACCCGTTTCTCTTACATGATTATAGACTGTTGGAGGAAATAATTAATGGAGAAACTGACAAGATGCGCGTAAAATTCTATATTTTTGTTAGACGTATATCTTGTTTATACGTAATCATCGTAAAGGCATGTGGAACAAAATAATTATCAAAATGTCTTCATTTAATTTCGCGCAGATGTCACGTTGTAAAAGGAAGGACGCGATTTGCATAGCACAACCGTTTTCTTGATTCCTCGTTCCTTTCACTTTTCTCGCTGATTTACGTCCGAATAATGCAAACGCACATCATCGTCATGCCGGCCAATATTGAAACAACCTATTATTATCTTACATGTAAAAATAGCAGGTGCTACGAAGAAGCGATAAACGACAATCTCGCACACGCGTAAAATTCAAAAAGAAACCGTACTTTCGCGTATCAATCAAAAAAAGTATCAGTTGGTTTGTTAATTGGGGTCGCAGAGTATTTTAATCGCTCTAGAAAAATATTTTTTACTTGTTTGCGACATTCTGAAAATAAGAGTTAAAATGTGCTTCATCATCGGTCTCTCTCTCTCTCTCTCTCTCTCTCTCTCTTTCTCTCTTTTTTCCTTCTTCTCTCCTTTCCGTCCCCGAGTTGAGATACTTCGCAACATTCGCTCGTGAAAAGCGATCCATTGAAATTTCTGAAGACATCGCGCAGAAAGGGAAGCTCTCTGTTTCTTTTTTGGAAGATATTATTGCTCGCCAGTGTACACTGTGCGCGCTTATGGTCCGAATTGGCTGATCTGACCGTTATGTCGACGCGCGCAGACTTACGCGTTATAAGCAGAAGCGCACACGACGACATCCACAAAACATCCATGTGTTTCGTCGGCTCTCGTCTGCTTGCCAGATGACATCGTGCAACCATTCTAGATCTATACCACTGTTCCTCGAGCACAACGGTGCACGCATACATACACCACACATAGGCTCGCGCACACGAAGGGCGGTATAAAAAAAAAAAAAAGAACCGCACCCTCACCCAAAGAGGCGTCGTCGTGTGCCAGTCGCGTGCCTCTGATGAGCATTCCAGGGGATTTCGTTCTCCCGCGATTTTCCCGATTACCGTCCGGTTGCTGTTACGCGGAACGATCGAGTTTGTGCCTCTTAATCTCCACCTAATATAATTTTTCGTATATCACAGCGCTCCGAATTATGAAAGCAAAGAGCTTTTTTATACTATTATTAACATGTAAATGTCAAACGTAAACAAAGTGTTATAAAGAATATTATATATTTGTTGAAGACGATTTTGATCCAATTTTTATATTTTTTATATTTTTTTTTGCCGACATACTGATGGTGATTTAAAATAAAATGTGATTTAAAATACAACAAAATTCTTGACATTTAACGAATTTTTGATTAATGCATAAACGCTTTTTATCACTAATTATTTGATTTTACGTTAAACAAACGCTGAAATGTTTCCGTTTCTTCGAGTTGTTGAATTATATTTATTCATAATTTACTAGCAGTTTAATTATTATTACACACACGTGTGTGCGCGCGCATATATGTGTACCACGTGTAATTAGATACACGGACGTGCTTGACTTGGCGAATGTTAACGAATGTAGATGTAGGTTGTAGATGTCGGTTGAAACGCAGGTGTAAATGTTAAGAGGTAGACACACGGTTTACGACTAGGCACAAATCATTCGATGTGTACATTATACTATTGTTTCTCGAGGCTGGCGTTTCTACTGGTAATAAAGCCACTTGGCCATGAGCGGAGAAATGTAAAGATAATATCGTGTGTTTCAGTGACCAGACGTAAAGTGATGACATATGTGTACAAAGAATACTTCGCCAAGTAGGCACAAAAAGTGATGCCGGAATTGCGATAATAATTATTTCTTTCTATAATCCTCGCGTGGATCTCAATTCAGACTAATAGTTATGAAGGTTAACTGTAATGTGTTAAACTCGTCACTCCGTTGATACTATCAATCGCACACTTTCATGTTCAAAACAATAAACTTTGTAATATACTTCAATGATATATACTATCAAGTATATTTATATATTTAATATATTTATATTTATATTATATTGTAATAATATAGACTGTTCTTATATTGGGTTGGTCAAAGAGTCTTGTCGTATTTTACGAATATGAATTTAATACGATTTTAGTATGACAATACGAAAAGACTTTTTGACCAACCTCCCAATAGGTAATCGGAATATTCGTTGAGTTTTAACTCTTAAGTTCTAGCTCAGTTCAGAATTTTAATTTTTCAATTATCTCTATGCGGTCTAATTCTACGTCATAGATCAGATACTCATCTCGCAATCAAATATGATAGTTTAGGCATATAGTGAGAATACAGATATTTGTCTCTACATGACAAATTCGATGTGATCACTTAACACCTCGAACTGATCAAACAAACTTTTGTGTTTTTCTGGACGATATATCACATTGTAGTTTTATACAGTTAGTCTTCTTTGTGAATCGCGATTTATTTAGTCACCTCGCGAGGGATGAACGGGACCACCATACGGGATCACCCCTTTCTACTTACAGTAGTAAGTTTAAACCAGGTGTTTTTCCGATCACAACACGTAGCGACTTTTAACCGACTCTCGCTTTTTTTATGTAGGCATCTCTACGTATTGTACAGTTATGAGCTTTGAGTTTTTTCTTTGAATTCAATTAAGACATACGCCGTAAAGTGCACATTTCGTGACTTGTACAAGTCTCACGAGACTCATAGAGTTAGAAAAGATATTCCGAAGAGATAATGATATATCGTGCAGCATGCTATAAAACCTTAAGATAAATTATTGAGAAAGCCAAACAGTCCACTTTGCTGTAGGGTTGAAGAAGAAGAATAAAAAATATCATGCAAATTATATAAACAATATTCTATATAACAGACACTACTGCAGACTTCAATCATTTAAAAATAAAAAAAGGTTTATGTTTTTTTGATTTTAGAGAAAAAAAGAATATTGTTTTTGGATAAATTTATAGTATGTTTTATATAAATATGTAACGTATACACGCGTGATATCACAATAGTTAAATATTAATTTTTGTTATTCAAAATTTAATAAATGTCATCAAACATTTTGAGATGTTTTCTTTTTAAATAAATTTCGAAATGTGTGAAAATCGCAATTTGCGTTGTATTTTTTTTTTTTTTTTTTTTTCCGCTTCTCGCTTTTATTTTAATCGCCATTCTGCGCGAAGCGTGTGCGGGCGTATATGACCGTTGGCGAGCAGCTGCTTCTTCTCGCACGCGTGTGTGCATGTTGTTGTGACGTCAAAACGGCATACGTATATTGCTCTATATATATCATATATTGGTTATACAATATGGTGAAATCTCCACATTGGAGACTTCTGTTTTCAAGACGGCTATGTAACACTCTCGACTAATTGGCTGTCTGCAATAAATTTAAATAGGCGAGAAATACGTCACAATAGGTCACGCGTGAAGGTATCGCGAAAAGCAAGTGACATACAAAAATGTTACTTAGGTAATAAAGAAGATAATGAATGAAAAAGCAGTTATAAAGAAAAAGAAGTGATCAACGAAAGAGAGAGAGAGAGAGAGAGAGAGAGAGAGAGAAAAGGGAAAGAAAAAGAGGGAGAAAAGGCGGAGAAAGGAAAACGCAGAAATAAGAGATTGAAAGAGGGAACGAGACGCGTAGTAAGCGAGAGGCGCGTGCTCTTCGTGAGAAACGTGGCGCGTGCCGGCGTGTGCCCAAGTCACGTGCTTGCTGAGCATTGGCGTAATCACTGTCTATACCGATACGTATAAAACCAGTAGTGTATATTCTGTTGTTATATTAAATCTAATGGTGATGTGAGTTCGGTAACAAATCATTTCGCTTTTTTCGGAAAAAGCGACTTTTTGCGTAGTTTCAATAAAATAAATTGTATCAAATATTTTTTCACTTTTTTAACATCCTTTGTGTTTGCGACACCGTACAAAGTATTTTATTTTTCAGTCCGTTATTCATTGTCGAATCTTATATTTACGGTCTTAAGTTCATCTTTAAATGGTCTGTAGTCAATAAAACAGTCTACAGAGCATCTTATGACAAACTTAAATATAAGATCGGATTATAAAAATACCGACCTTTAAGTAAATTACACGTCTTCTTGAAAAAACAAAACAAAAATATTATTCAGTTGTTCTACAATTTCTAATTTCCCCAAACTTGTACGAATATATTGTTTAGAAAATATTCATATCAGTACGCCAATGAGAGATCCGCTCGCTTTTTTGTTCACGAAGAAGGGAAGTCGGTTGCGTTCGCGCAAACGTGTGTCGGATACCCGTTCCGGTTGGTGCATTCTTGGGTGCATCCTTCGTGCACGCGCTTTTAACCCCTCTTCCGAGCATGACTGGTGGATTTTAAAGCTGGGTTCCGGGCCTAACAGTCCGAATCCATTCCTCCGAAGGATGGACGCTAACAGTGATCGATCAAATCGGATCTTCTATACACGTATATATGTGTTTTTATTTGCGAACACCATAAATATTTTCACCGCCGCGACAGCTAATGTATGACTTTTGGAAACCGCCGCCTGACTTTTGGAACAATGTAAACAATAATAATTTTTCAACAACTCTTTTCTTTCTTTACACGCTACTCCACTGAGAAAACGATAAGTAAAACGCACATAATGAAGCAACTGTACATAATGAAGCAAAGCAGATGTCGATTGTAATTAAAAAAAAAAAAATGTGCTTTCTGAAAACTTCGGTGTTCGCGCGATCCTTTAACGAAATTTGATATGTCGCATTTAATTTTGGCAGAGAAAGATAAGTGCAGGTGGCTAAGAGACTTCGAATAAAAGATTACACGAATTTAAATGAGAAAAGGAAGCACGCGACAAATTTTGTAATTCACCCCATCCTAATAACGTATATAAAAGTTATTTATGTACTTTATTTCGAGATGTACGCAGTGTGCATTATTCTTAAAAATTGTTCTTTATAAAGCGCTGTTTAATCGCCTTGAAAAGCAATTATAATATTTATCCGGCAATAATTTGTGACGTTATTTGTGTTAAATAATATTTGTGATTTCTGTGTTTATTGTTTTCGCGATATTGCAATGAGACATCTTAAGATTTTAAAATTTTCTCCGTAACAATAATAATTAATTAATTAATTTCAATAATTTAAAAAATTACATTTCTTACGTCTCTCTTGACAAGTCGGGCTTCTTTATTTTTGCTCTCTACCTCTGACAAGTTGATTATAGAGAACAACAAAGATTAGAAAAGAAATATTTTGCCATACAAGAGAGAAGTAAGAATACGGAAAGCAAGAATAAAAGAGTTCGATAATATATCGACGCAGAATCGAAAATAAACAATTTCATATTGTATATAAATGAAAGTAACTGTATCGATAATGCTGGAGATGTGCATTTGTACGTGAACACACACAAAAGAGAAATTTGTTTTTTCACGCACAGTATACATATGTATGTTAAATATATACTCGTATATATTTACCATTGCGCGCAGCGGCAGCTTTGTCGAGCAGAGTTTGTCAGAAAGACACGTGAAATCCCGCAGTCTTCCGATCGCGTACGCACGAAAGACACGCGACAAGCGGTGCGACGAGTTTTGGTTGACTCGGGCGGTCCTGGAAGATAACGGGAATCGACGAGGCGACCGGATTGCAACATGTTATACGTCCTCGACATATTCTCCCTTCCTTTTTTTTTTCGTGTCCTCGTAATTACGCGTACTGGTTAATTCCCTATCTTACCCTATCTCACTCGTGCGCCCCCGCTTTCCCCTTAAATCTCCTACTATAGCCGCGTGTGCGACTTAGCTTACACCTGCTACGAAAGTGCCGTCTTCATCATGTTTATGGTGAATATAATAACGCTGAGATAAGGCGAGAACGTAATTTTTCTACCGTGCGACACTTGGTGGATTTCGAGTTTTTTCATTTGGCCCATTCTCTCTTATTTCAAATTTAATTTTATGTCCAATAAAAATAATTTATTTGCGATGTGCAGTTACGCGTCGGCTTTTATCAATTACACAGATTGTAAAATTACAATCAGATTAAAAAATCGTTGATTTTTTTCGAAAAATAGAATCGACAAAAAAAAAATGTGTCAAATCACTTGTGCAAACTATATTATATACGTCACGAATTTATCCAATAACATAAAATATACATTGAAACTATCTTCTCTCTCTCTTTCGTTCACTTAGCGTGATCGACAATTAAGTCGCACTTGTTAATTATTCCCCTTACTACCGCTTCCCCTTCGCCCGAACTTATTAGGCATTCCGGGTTGCACCTGCAACAGGAGTTTCGTTCCAGAGCGATCTGGCGGATTGCGAGGAGAAATTAAGGGCTACAACCTGAGACAAATCTCGATCGAGCCACGAAATTTTATTACAGGCTGCCGCTACGTTAACGAGCAGTAGTTATCATCGGAATTACTCCTCGCTCGCTCAGTGCTTCTGAGCCGGAATCGAATGCTGCACTGTACGTGCTTGCGTCTTGAGACTTATATTCAAGATTAATCAACTTCTGCTAATATGTTACTTAATTCCGTTATGTCACCGTAAAATATTACATAATTCCCTACTAAATGAACGATTGTACAAGTAAATAGAAATATATATATACATATTTAAAATTTTTTAATTTTAATATTAATGACGAATAAAAAGAAGATATCTGTTATTTGGTGTTTCATTCAAGAGAGAGTTAATTTACAAATTTATTATATTATTTTCGCCATATATACGTATATTATAATGTTTCAAAAGTTTAATTATTGTTATGAGAAGGAAGAGACATAAGTTTAAAAACTTATGATATGAGAAAAAACAGTGTTGGGAGCAAATTTAACCGAGTAACCTAATTTGCATCGAATTCACATTGGCCGTTTTTGTTTGAGAAAATAAAACCGCAGTTTATAAAGCGTGTAAGACGAATAATTGTGAATGATTTCCTCTCTCGGCTCTTTTCTGTCCGAGATATTTCATCTCGGCGGAGAGCTTCTCTTTTGAGATTTCCGGTCACACAAGTCTTGAAAACGAGGGCGTCCGGAATTGGCACGATGGGCGTAGCTTGAATGTTTTGGGCCGCCCGGGCAATGGCGGAATTGCGAAACTTCCCGTGGGTTACGAAAGTAGCGTGGAATCGCATCGGTGTGATCTGCCGCGGGGTAGAAGGACGCATCACGCATCGGCCGCAAATGCTGCACTTACGCGCAACAAAGGACGATCCTCGTCTTGTCGGAAAAGACAGTCGTGTACACTTTGACTCAAGAGCGTTTGTCATTCTCCAATATATTAAATAATATTTTATATATTTCAAAAGTATATATATATCTGTATGTATATATAGTATATACATATATAGATTCTGTGAAAGAAGAGAAAGAAGAGAAAAAATACATCTGTCCTTACAAGAAATATTGATAGACGGTTCATGATATAAAATAAATAATGTATTTACAAATTATGTATATAATAAAATTAATTTTGCACGATAACTTTGTGCTTCACCAAAACAATTAGATTTTGTGTTAAAATATAGGTAGAAAATTAGATTACGGTATTTATTTTGTACGAGAGCCTTTACTTTTTCAATTCACTGTACCCGTGGCTGGATCGCGTGTAATTTTGTCCTCTTTCATCTCGATTTCGGTCGAGGTTTTCGAAGAGAGAGATTTCGGGCATCCTCGTATCGACCGATATGGCGGGAAAGTCGGCGCGCGACGCTAACGTTCATTCATGCTTCCGCGTCACACAAAGACGACACGTCGTTCGAGCGATTAACACGTAACGGGCGTGCTATTTTTCGTTCTCTTCGTCGTGAAAGAACATCGCGACGTTTCAAAGAAATAGGCGTTTCCCAAAATTTCCCGCGGCTTTGTTTGACGTCCATCACTTGCCGTTACTTCGCCGTTTCTCTTCGTTCGAGAACGCCTTCTTCCTTCCGAACTTTGTTTGTTCAAGTTATCACTTGGATATCAATGTGGCGGATGACACACGTTCTACAAACGTTTATCGTGGAATTTTGTGACATTAAAATGAATCATGCGAAAGAGAACATTCTCTGAAATCGCTATTTTTTTTCCTACTGTCTACAGATATATCTGATCTGTCAATGTAAATATTTGCTTATTTAACCTGCATTGTGTTTTCTTGTAATTCCTAATAAACCAAAACAGTTTTGTTTTTTCTTTCAAAATTTTAGCTATCATCAGATAGATTAAAATTAATTTTGCAAATAGACTAGGTAAAAAATGACGTACGAGTCAGACAGACTGGGTCTGTGAGATCCACGCGACTTTAAAATCGAATATCTCTTCGAAAAATCAATATTTTTCAAATATTGTTTTTTTTGCATTGAAAGTTTAAACGATTCTGCGTCGATAAAAGAAAACTTTATATAGAATAGACATACGCTATGTGTATATATAACATTCTTTTGTACTTTATAACATGGACGATGGCGCCTAGAAGAAGCAGTGAATAAGGTGAAGAAAATATGAAAAGCACCAAGGCGGCGAGACAAGGTGAAGGAAGTAGGCGTTCGCATTGTTCGCACAGCTGTTTACCCAGTTTTCCAACAGCCATACATTACGATGCTAATTTCGTTCATTGTGATGACATGCATGTGGATTCACTGCACGCCGCGGTAGGTTGAAACGTAGATATGTATAGAGAGAACGTAACAAATAAGAAGAATATGCTTTGATCGTGATCTATGCGACGATTCACGTCGCAAATGAGCCAGCTTCGCATTCGCGGGATGTTTCGCGAAGACGTTCTTTTTAAAACAATCGCGTATCGGTCACCAATTAACGGTCTCATCTCCGCGCAGTGTCTATCTTATGTAGTGATTAAACAATATTGCTAAGTATAAAATTTTTTTTTGTTCTTAATATTTTAATTGTCGAACAAAAATGTCTAAGTATATAAAAATTCAACATTTCGTAAAATTCCCAAAGCAAAAGTTCTTAAAGCAAATACAGTAGAAGATTCACTCATTCTTTTTATGTTTACTTATCGCTATGCGTATAAAATATTTCATATATTTAATACTCTATTTCATATATTTAATACTCTTTTGTATTAAAAATACATAATGTTGGAAAGAAAGTGCTTTAATCGTTGTTATTTGCATCATCAAACGGTCTTATTAAACTGACGCATCGTAGAAAGAGAGCATGATCTACACCTAAAAGGTCTCCCTATATTCAGCTTTGTATTGTATTCCTGCGTCGTAAAAAATTATAATAAATAATTGTCTGTCCGGCTATTTTATATAACAAGACGAAGGTGATGATAACGCGACAGTTAATGAAAGCTCTTGCATACGGTTGCGACTTGAACGGCCAATCGTGATTAACCATGCTCGTTCGAAAACCTGTAAGCTAATCGCGAACGTTATCTCCGCAACGTTATCTTTGCAAGGTGTGCAATATATTAATCGTTCCACTTGTGATACGTCGGGGGAACTGTACTGCGTATCACGCGAGAATGTCGTTGCACAACATACACACATATACGCGATACTTTAAACACAAAAGGATTTTAAGCTAAAAAACTAATAAGTAACAATACGCAAGTTTTTAGCAAACGTTGCTATCTAACTTAAAAAAAAAAGACTATCAAATTGAGTGTAACGATAGACAGTGGAACTTTTGAAAGTTTAATTTAAAATGAGCAAAGAAAGATTGAGAATATTAAATGTACCGCGACTTGTAAGGTAATTGCCGGCCATTCAGCTGATTATTAAAATAATTAGACCACTTATCAAAAGTCATTATATTCCGTCGTAAAATTACGTCCACAGATACGGCAATATCTGTGACAATTATAGGCATTTTTTTCTTGTCTTATCGTCAAGGTAAAGTAAAGTACGCTTTATGCGACGCGTTTTGTTCCTGCGATTGTTATTAATAGTTTTGCCAATATGATGTGTAATATTACCACAGAGCAATATTACACACATCATCACACAAATACATTATCCAGCTTTTCTGACAATCGAAATATACTCAATCCAAACTAATTATCGTGATATATCATTGTCACTGTATTTAAAGCTTATATTCTATATATAATACATATGGCTTAACTGAAAAAAAATCTAATATCTGTCTTTCTAAGTATCACAAATGACTTGTACGATTGTTCAATCGAATTGTTTTGTCTGCTCGATCACGTTCAAGTAACAATAGAGCAAATAATATTTTATATATCTCGTAATATTATTTAATCATTACATGAGATAGACACTGCGTGAAGATGAGACGTTAAAATCATTAATTGGTGACCGATACGCGAGACTCATTGTTAGTCTTGACCTGGATCTAATGGATTCGAGTCGACACATAGCTGTTACAACGTGACAGCAGCTTGCGATATATTTCATTCATTCCAAGGCTATATCGCGCGAGAGCACAAGTTTTCTCCCTCTCCTCGTACTCTGATCTAGGATGCAACAGATTCGAGCTACACAACGATGCTCTCACGCCTCTCTCCTAGAAGAGTAGCCAATAAAGAGCGATCTCTTCTACAGCGCCGACGCACTTGGTTACTCTCCTACTCTTATGAGGTAGACTGCCGAATCACATCTAACAGCGGATATCTCGTGCGCGCGCATTGCCACGCCGAGGGATGCCTATTGGCGTGGTGAAGTCGCATCTGCAGTCGGGCGTCCAGTTAAGATGGACGTCATGTAATGCTATGTAGATCATATGAATTCTATGTAGATTCATATGAAATGGCGTGTGTCTACTTTTTCACGAAATAAGATGCGACAGATATGCACGTAAATAAATTCGATCGCAAGTCTCATGTTCGAGACAAATACAGAGATTTTAACAAAATCACGTTTAAAGAATAAGAATGTACGAAATTAACGCGAATAACATAAAAAAGCTTAATTCAAAGATAGTGCACTTTGAAAATGTTGAGATTCAGCAGAAATATTTAATTTTGAATGACTTGAATAAATTAATTAATCATCAAACAGCTGGAATTTTTAATCATCTATAGTTGAGCTGTTTTTGATCGAGATTGAATTTAATTTGTGTGTCGTATATTATGTACATCAATTAGATTTAATTGCTTAATTGCGTTAAACAAATTCTACATTGGTATATGTAACAACATGTTTATACGTTGTAGAAAATTAATTACAATTAGGCAGAAAGATCGTCGCAATTGCGTCAAACATATATAAGATACAAAAGTCTCGACTGTACAAGTCAAGCCTGAATTTGTAACGTCCTACTGCCGCACACGCGATTGAGAATTTTAATTGCAAAATAAGCAAGTGCAATTTGAACAACACAGTCAGCACCGCGATATTCAATCATTCCTGCTGTGTGCAGGATGTCGCTAATTATCTATCCAACGATCTACGGCACGTGTCGTATGAAATAACAGTCGCGTCATCCTACCACATTCGCGCGCAACAAATACAGACGCACCTTCACCGCATTAATTTCTCTCTCTCTCTTTCTCTTTCTCCCCGTGACACAATTAATCCGATATCGAAACTTCGATCTCTCGACAATGATACAATACGAAATAAGTATCTGTAGTCAATGTCTTCTTCCACGAAACCAAACCCAGAGAACATCTCTGTCGAAGCGGAGCGAAGGGGTTTTGTATTGTTTCTCTATATCGTACGAGCTTATAAGTGCTTAGATAGACGTTTACGTGTTTCAGTAACGTACGGGCTACATCATATATGTATACGGCGATTTTCACGTGCGAGGGAAGACTTCTCGCTCTCCCACCACGGATGCCTGCGATGCGGCATAGTCGGCGCGCGCCAGCTCCGGTAGGCGTGGCTTCCAGGTAGCACACGAGGCTAGCGTGCAGGTGAGAGAAGAGTGAAACCCGAGGAGAAGCGGAGACCAGGTAAGGGGAAGCTCGCAGGGCCAAGCAACACACGCGAGAGAGACCGTGCGTGCCCTCCTCGGCCACACCACGGGGTCAGTCGGGGTCCTGCTCTTAGACAGGACACTCCGAGCCTCTCTAACACGAGCTGACGTTCAAACAGCTACCTGTAAATCGGAGTACTCTATATCCTGGTCAATCAGGCTATCACGGACTAGCTCTTCGCACGTACTTGTATCCTGGCCTCTTCGTCATCAAAGATAAAGAACGAGTTTTCGACCGTCGCGATTCCGCGAACATCTCGCGTTTGTAAATTCTTCGGAGGTTCGGATTCGGAAAAGAAAACAAAGAGACCAAATTCGAGAAATCGAATTTCGATCGATTCTCTTCATCGATCTCTTGGTGAAACGACGTTCAAGCTTCTGAAAGAAGATTCGGCGTCCGATCGGACGCGGGACCAGTTCTCGTTCTCGAGAACACCTTCAAGCTTGCCGTTCGTTTCACACAAAAACAAACTCGTGCGCAAGTTTTCACGACAGTGCAAAAGAACAAACGTGTGCCGAGAGTTTGACGTTTCCTGCAGAGATTTGTGTGATTCGCACTAAACAATCTGTCAGCGTAAAGTGCGCCAGCGTAACTGGCCAGTGTGCGGCTTCATGAACGACGTAGAATTTTAACGCAGTTTTTTCGTCACACGACATCTTGAACGTGATGTGCGGTGAGTACGACATTTATATACACCGCGTCCCCGAATATGTTATCTGAGAGATGTGTGGTAACAAAATCTGTCAAACAACACGATACAACACGTGATGTTCGCGACACGTGGAAAAACCCGCCAAAAGCTTCGTCGCTTCGTTAAATGAATACGTTTAAATCTAAACAAAAATAAGTTGTAAATAGAATTTTTTAGAATCAGTCGTATAAATCACGACTGACTCTATAATAATATTTAAACCTTGCTCTATCAATATTTAAATTTTATTATATCGCGATAATACAATACATGTTCTATTAATCAGTGATGTTTTTATATTATTATAATTGAAAAATAGGTCAAAAGAAATCAAAGTGACAGGACTTTGAGTTTCATCATTTGATTATAACAGCAGTATAAAGTTTTAACTTTTTTTTGTTAATTTTGTAAATTTCCACAACGTCATATACATATGTATCGGAGCTCTCTTATCACAAGTTATAGAAGTTAATGACTTGTGTTTCTCTCTCACATCTACATCTGGTCTTCAATTATTCGATTCCGAATATTGCTACGATCTCTTATTGTATATCCAAAACGATTTGTTTATTCATTTGTTTCTTTTCTTTTTTAGTTCGGATAATGATTTTCAAGTAAAATGCAACTTTAGACAACATGTGTTCGTGTAACTAAATAAAAGATTTCTGCGACACTTATGCGCCACTTGTACAAAACGAAAAGACTATTGCACGGTAGTAGTTGCATATTACGATAATTTGTATTTTAAGCACATAATTGGATGGAAATTGATGGTAAAAACACACGTGTAAATTTTTCAAACACATCAGCGAACTTTGTCCTGTTGCATAAAATACGGCGATTAACATATAGATGCAACTATTTCATAAACAAATATACAAAACATTATCATAATTACTTTGCTTCTGCAAAAAAACGCAACAAATATTTTGTCAATGACATGTGATGGCAAACGCAAAATAAAAGAAAAAAAAAGAAAGATAAGATTTTATAAGTTGCGTCGAATATATGTATATAGTTGTTACATAATATGTGTGTTCAAATCATAATATATTTTTATATACATTTTATTTAAAAAAACAAATAAAAATATGTATGCGTAACAAATCTTCTTTTTAATCTAAATTTTTAAAAAATTAGTTAAAAGCTATTTTTATATATAAATAAAATAAAGTAAAATATAAATTAATTAATAAATTAATATTTAATGTTGCATGTATTACAAAGATAACAAAAACTGTGTATTTTAAAAAACTAGTGAATTTGTCAACCTTTAAATTAAATTAAAACTCTCTTAGTTGTTTTCTTTTCATTTAAAGATGCAGCAACAGCTTAAAACTTGTATTAGCCGATAAATCCGTCTTAAAGAGACTGAAAGGAAGAACATCTGACACTTGTTCATACAGCTCTTAATCAAGGCTTCGCGTAAATATTCATGATTGTTTTATGAGATTTTATATGAGTTGTTATGATGACAGTCATTTTCGTAATTAACGAGCAAACAGGTTTGGCTGAGAGAGGCCTCGTTTGTCATCAATTAATCGATTCGTTGATTAGCGTATATCGTCTCATTGTCTGTTATCACTTCGATTTTTATTCAACGACAAGCACATGTTAATATATCACATATAAATAGATATACAAAATAAAAAAGAATTTCCCAAGATAAAATCAAATAATTTCATCAAAATATCATTAAAAAAAAAAAAACAATTTTTTGTTATATCGCTTATAGAACATAGAAATGCCACGAATTTTTCCAATTGACAAAATCTTCTCTGCGTTTATATAACAAGACAAATTATGTGAGTCAGAAATGTATATGTGTGTGTGCGCGCGCGTGTGATTAATCGATAATTAAAAGAATTTCTTTACCTTATCATCAAATTCGGCGATAATGAAATGCCACGATTCACTGGTTCGGAATTTAATTATTTGCTTGAATGCAAAAAAAAAGTGTCAAGTATGAAATTAAGAAATGTATGACGTAGTTAATATATCGAATCTGTTAAAGATATTTTCACAAGTGTACGAGCATTGAATCAATCAATCTTCGTCATTAATCGAAGATTTCTGTTATTGCACCGCACATGTCTGTGCAGTTAGTTTCATCATTTCTTTTAAATTTCGTTCGTGTATCGAAGATTGTAAAAACACTGTTAATTCATTATTAAAAATATATGTACACAAAGACATGTGTAAATTCAGCGATGATTGAATATTAACACTTGAAGATATTTGTGGTTGAAAACACATTTTAGGATATCAACTTTGTCTTTTCGTTTGTTTATTTTCTCCCATGTATAATCTTAAATAACCGAAATTCCGAGATCATTATGAAATCAATCGATAATAACTTATTGCAATAAACTATGCGCTACAAAAATAGTCGCTATAGTTTTGCATCATATATTTTGTTGTTGATTGAAATTGTTTTGTAACGTTTTTTTTTTTTTTTTAATATCTGTTTGGCATTATTTTTACACTTTATCAGAAGTACCGTTTGCTGATACATGTATACATAAAAGAAGCACAGCAGAAAATCGGTTCGCAACACATTTATAATTTATTCTCGCATGTGCAACAAAGGCGGGACATAGTGTTTCTCTTTATAACATGACGCATGAATAATAAATAACAAAATGGCACGATATATCACCAAATTGATTTTATACTTTTTTTCATCAGAATATCTAATTAAAAGCTCTGTGATATTTTCGCATAAAATATTTTTATATATTTGCTTTCTTGTTGACTAATCTACAAATTGTTTCTTCTTAATTACATAAAACATTTTTGCATCTAATATTTTTTTTTGACTAAACAATGTTATTCCACCAAATCGGAAAATTAACTCATTCGACTTATTTGTTTTGTTCTTTGTATCAAATCATCATTCACATTATTTTTTTTATATGAAAATTATATCTTTTTATATGTGTGTGTCATGATGTATTTCCTCTTTTGAATTTTGTCTAAACAGAAATAAAACATTCATATTCGCAATGAGAATCCTCCGGCGATATTGGTAGCAAATTGCACCGCACGCCGTTATCTATGGAAACGAGTAAGAAATTTTCGCTGCTGGCACATGAATTATGTAGGAATGTGGCTCGTACGAACGCGCATTACAGATTTATTCAAACAACGAGTAGCGGTTATTAGTCGTAGTTTATGCTTGGACGTGATCCTTATCAACGCGGCGGAACCTTCGAGCCAGTGATTTACTTCGCGAATTATCAACGCTTTTCCAACTCATCGTCGTTTTTACGCAAAATGGCTTATTCGTAGTGTTGTTTGTTCGTTCGTTCGTGGTTTACAATAGATGGACAAAACCTCATTAATCTATCGAACTACTTGTTGTCGTGTTTATTTCAAAGTTTCTCGATATATAAATTTACTCTATAATTTTAATCTAAAATGTTACATGTGAATTTTAAAGCGCATGTGTGTCTCCGATCGGAACTCCGATCGGAGCGTTGCTTTTTGAAATTTTTCAGCTCACGATGCGCGGTGTTTTATTGCGGTTTGTCGCGAGCAAAGCCCTGAAGTCCGACAATCACGTCTGTCCAACCTTGCTCGATTAGGATCTCTCGATCTGTCTGTCTGACCGCAGTGTGTGTCGCGCGCACGCGCGATTTATAATTCATTTCACCAGACCGATAACCGACGACTGGCCCGTTTGTGATTTCTTTCTCATTTTACCTCCCTTATTTTTCTGTTTTACGGCGAATCTGATATACGTAAAACGCAGCGACGACCACCGGCGACACGCATTAAATGTCGACATGCTCTCTCGTTAAATGCAACGCGAACATAAACATTCTACTGGATATTCCTCGCGTTGCGCGATTGCCGTGTGATAAAATAAAAACCAACGACAGTTTAAATAACTTCACAGCTGGGTGACTGTTATGAATATTGAGTTTATAATCGTCAGTATTCCTATTACATGTCGAGTGAACGAGAATAAGATTATTACGGAATACACTGTGAGTGCATAAATTTGAAGAACTTTAAAACGTTGACACACTCCGTGTGCATTTTCCGCGAGTAATTTGTTCACGCGCTTTTCATAGCGTTATTCAAAAAAGTTATTCAAAAAAGAATTAATTTTCAATTAAAATCTAAAAAGATTAAATAAAAACTGAAATTTATTGCTTTACACACAGTGCATGTATATTGCCATAAACAAAACGATATAGGCAGAAATGCAAAAAAAACTTTCAAAAGTGCTTTAAGCGACAACGCATTTCTCAAATTCTTCTTCGATCGAAATTCGAACATGAGAGACATGGGGCTTTCAGAATTTGAGACTGTAATCATTCTTCATTCATGCAACACGCGCGATCAACGAAACAATTTCGATTGCGTCGCACGGAGTCTCATCAGATTTTGCATCACGAAAGAATTTGCTCCAAGGCTTCATGTATTATTCATTTCTCTGTTAACGGATATGTTTCGTGTACATAATAAACGCGTTCACAAAATACATCTTTTACGTTTGAGTGGAACATATCTATATTTAACTGTTTATTTTTTTCTATTTCGCGCGTAGAGATTAAGCCAAAATAACGTAAAAGTAATTAAATTCACACTTTGTTAGTCTCTGAAACGTTTTTAAAATTTTACTACCTTTTTTATACGTGCATACATGTAGTATTTTTTTATAATTTATAAAAAATTATAATTTATGCAAATTACAATAAATTAGATTGGATAAAAAAATTAAATTTTAAAGCAGATTAAGTAACATTACTTTTTAAAATCCATTGTTTACTGTTTTCGAAATTGTTTTCCGTTCTTATCTATGCAGGTTTTAGTTAAAATATTATCTAAACACTTGTATCCACACACCGTACTTGACTTATATACAAGTATTTACAATTTTTCTAACGGGTCTGAATCATCATTGTTACTTGAAACTATATTCATGAAACCTTTTTAATGCAAATATTAGTAAGAAATTTTTTGTATTTATTTATTAATTAAAATTATTTATTAATTAAATAATAAGTATTTATCTGACATGAGATAGTTTCTTATCATCTTTAGTTAATTTATATACTGTTAATATATCTAGTTCCAAAATGTAAATTATAATACACACAAGAAAATCTTATTCTTTATAATAATCAACTATTTTGAACTTGCTTTGATGATATTTTACAGACACTATTTCATAGGCTATTTATGTTTTTTGTATAAAACATCTCTTTTTATATAGTTTTTTGGTATTTCGTTGTTGTAACAGAAGCAGTGCCGCGAACCTGGCACATGAAACCGGAACTTCATTGCAATCCCGTGGGAGTTCCGGCGGGCGCGTTGTCACCCCCGGCTACCCTCTCGCCACCCGGCAGCCCAAGTGTAATCACACTGTCATCTTCGCCTTGGAGCCCAGGTGTACCAGGCAGCAGTTCGAGTACCATCACCTCCAACAGCGCGTCTTCTGGTCTTTGTCAACCCGTTTCCGATCGTTTTAGCGCTTTCACTCTCGTCTCAAATTACAACCCTGATCAACGATTGCAAAGTCTACCACTTAGCGCTAGCGCCACCGCGAGAGGTAAGTCGCGTCACGAGATAATCGCTAAACTTGCAAAAAGCGGCGTTTACAACGGAAGTCAATACACTCTAAATTCGAGTTTACGTAACACGGACATTTTATGATTGCAGACATGCGTTGTGGTCTCATGTACAGTAGTTACGGAGCATCCGGGGGTGCCTGGTGGGCTCGTCACGTGGGTCTGTTGTTGCCACATTCTTTCCTCCCGCCTACGAGAATTCCGTCCCATCAAACAACGCCGGTCACAAATTGTTCACCTATTCATTCGGAACCTCTCAGTCCGACCCGTCCCGCATCACCGCGAAGATGTACACCAGAGAAAGCCAAATTCGGTAGGGCTTTCTGTTAATTGCTTATAAAACTTTATACGTAATACGTATGTAGAATGTGTAACAAATTTCTAAGTACACTAATATACAGAAAGAAAGAGAGAGACTCTCTAGCGTTCTTATAATATTTATTAAATATATCAATCAGCATTCCTTTTTAAAGTCTAATATAAAAAAGACATTTACCTGTATAATATTAAAACTGAAATATAAAAATCTAATTTTTTTAGAAGCGTAATAATAAATAGACTTGAGATTATACGCGCGCGTATATTATATTTTAATAAATACTACAAAAACTATAAGAGAGACAATTAAAAAACTATTCGCAAAACGATTTTGCTTTAATAACCACGATAAATATAAACTTGAGGAGATAAAATTGATGAAGCGTCTTATCAAAGTTTTAATAGACTCCGTATAGAGCGTTTAAAAAGTGTCTTTTTGAAAATAGACCGACTAACAAGCAATTATCGGTAAGTGGGTGCTATCGATCGCCCAACGTTGTCACAGAGGCATCACTTATCGCCATCGCGTCGTTTATTCGCGCTGCATGGATACTAATTACGCGAACAATTAATTTCTATCTCTTATATATCTCTGCATATATACATATGTATATGTGTATATATAATATGTATAAAATATGCGTCGATACACACACACATTCTCACTAACTTCTTTGCTTTTTAATGTGTGTGTGTGTGTATGTGTGTGACGTGGCCATAAAAAATTAATGATAAACTATTTCAATATCATAATATTAGTTTTGTACTTTTTTTATGACACATAATAATATTATCAAGAATATTTTTTATAATAAAGAGTTTTAGCTAAATCTCATGAAAGAATATTTATAAAAAGCCCAATATATTTTGTGTGTATGTAAGTTTTGTTTCTTTCATATATAAGTTCAATTACGTAACAGATTTTTACGGTTCAGATAGAAACACTCGTTTGAAAAAAATGAGAAACAAGCGAATGTTTGAAATGAATGGGAGTGGATGGATCTCTTTTCGTTTCAGAAGAAGAAGTTCCGTTGAATCTCAGTACAAAACCAAGCGACGTCTCATCGAGTATCGGTAACAGGAAAAGTGAAATCTGGTCACCGGGTTCGGTGTGCGAGAGGGAGGCCAGGGAAACGAGAGCACCGTCCTCCAGGAGTCCGTCTTCGACCCCTATAATTACGCGGCAAATTCATCACTCGCCACTTACGCCGCCTTCCTCGACAGAGAGGACTTTTCAAGTGAGTGTTAATATATCGTATCTTTTTTTATTTACATTTATACATCCCGCTTTATCGGGCACAGTGAATCTTGGACAATTTCACCTCGTGTAATTTTGGTCGATCGACCGTACGAGATGCAAAAAATGTAACAGATTTTCAATGACTCAATTAAAAAATGGCGAGTAAAATAAATCGCTGCATCACGTCGTAAAGAGAGATTTTTGTGATGCGATTATTTTCGAAGACTTCGTTGCAAATCGCTGCAAAAGAAAAAAAAAATTGAAATAATGGAATTTTCAAAGAAGACCTGTGATATCGATCCTAGAAATCTCAATTCACGCCGTTTCTACGATGTTCGACACACATCGACACACATCGACAAGTTAATCGCGGGGTTGAAACGTACACGAGCGATCTCGTACGCACGTACGATGCCGATTTTACGAGCTCGACAAACACTCAACTCTCACCCTTTTATTGACAGTCATATTCCAAGCTCGTAAAGAAGTTTCGGTTTTTGCGAGCGGTTTGTTACTTGTAAATATTCATGTAAAAATTGCGCTTGTAAAGCAAAAACTGATGAAAGATCGAGCAGAATTTAACTCGCAATTGCCGGGTAAAATCAAATATTCCTTCTATCAATCATATTTTCAAGCGATGCTTTGTGGAGAAACTGCTAGTGATTCGTCTATAAGTGAAGACAGGAACATTATTCCGGGACGGATTAATAGTTTACGAGTTGAGCTTCTCAGAACGCGACAGCTTTCGAAAAAGGTCGCCGATGATCGATATGTGGAACGTTTTTTTTACGACATACAGCGGAAGTGTTTCTCGCCAATCTGATGGCCAGGTCACGTTGATTTTCTTGAAAATCGATATTTCTATACGAGCTATGCATATTTTTTACAAATAAAAACAAAACCCGACTTATTCGCAATAAACTCGAACAAGGTTTATCAATTTCCAAGTACAAGCGTGTACTTGCGTTTTCGCAACAACGGATTCCGCACAGTTTCGATTTAATATAAGCGATATAAATTTTCTCGTTTTTTCCGGTGTCATTTTCGCGTGTTACATAACAGCGTATCAAAATAAACAAGTGACTTTGTTTCTTTTTTGAGATGAAGAACGAAGCTAAAATTTTATCCAATAGAAATAGTTCAATAGGTGCCTAATTATGAAAAGAGATTCTCTACAATCTCGCACTGTCCACACAGCTGTCGGAAAAGAAACGTCTGCATCGCGTACTCGTGTTCAAATAAGATTACATTATCATTAAGCATCACGCATCTGTTAAAATTAATTATCATAACGAACGTGAACTCGGACGTGAACGAATATCTCGTGTCAGTTCGAGTTATTTTATCACGGCGCACCGCACATCGACGCACAGTTTTCTTTCCTTCGACAGTGCACAGAAGCGATCGCGACTTTACCGTACGTGTCACGTATCAAGTGAAAACCGGTCGATCTTCGTTTGAGAAGAAAAGAAAAAAAAATCGCACAGAGAGATATACGGCGAGTCACGCGATACGAAATTTCTTCGGGGCGCGTAAGTACCCTTAAGTGCGTCGGGGCGAGGAAACAGGTCAAACGTTTTGACGAATATCGGGACTTCGACAAAAGGCCTCGCCGCAATTACGTGTGATTGAATGGGAAGCAGAGAAACTCGTCTTACCGTGGTTTTACGTCCGTGACACGTAACCGTAATCCGACATATTAGGATATGTGGGCCGCACACACACAACTATTGGCATAATACGTTCATACGTAAAGAGATACGAGATATTCTTGCGTGGAAGTAATAACGTTAAAAATTCTTCGTATTTACATGATTGGATTTTTCAACATTATCGACATTTCTGATGATTTTTTTCCGTCAAACGATTCTTTTTTACTGCATTTAAGTGTAAAACACTTAGAGAATCTCTCATTTTTTAATTTGTGCTAGATCTCTCAGAGTAACATTTTTCTTCAAGTGTTTACTGTATTTTAAGTTCGGATCATGTGTTCTCAAATGCAAAGATATGTAATTAATTCTTAATCAATATTATAATTCGGTAATTCGTGGTTATTCACACGACGAAAAAAACCGATAAGTATTTTTTTTTTATGTAGGAGTTTGTATGTGGGAGTATCACGTGTGGGATGTATATGGTTTTTGTATAATTTTATTTACATCTCGCGCGCGATGGTTTTTCCCGCGCTATATAACTCATCCGTGAGAAAGCCGCAGTCTCCTTTATTTAATTCACGTCTTCGTAGACGAGCGACAGATGTTCCGACGACGGAACTCGGAGGAGGAGAGAAAAAGAGCTGGACAAAGAGCGGAGATTAACGGCAATTACGCGATTTCGCGAATATATCGCGAGGAGTAACATGAAAAGTGGACGGTGGCCGAGAAGGCTGCGACCGGACTCTCTCGGCGGCTTTGTTTCCGAGCCGTATACCGGAAGCAGACGCTTTCGTGCGGTGACAATGGCGAGAGACCGCGTTGTCGTCTTCCGCGCCTCCTTCCTTCTCCTTCAACGTTTCCGTCGCAATCTCTTGCAACAGAGAGAAACCCACCCCACTTATTAACGAAAACCTTTAGCTCCGCTTCTTGTTTTCCTTCTCTTCGAAATCCGTAAACGGGACGGTCCCACCGTTAAACCGTTCTAAAGTCTTTTTCGCCAGATGGACGGCGGAACAATTAAAAGCGCAACAATTGAGTTTTTGTTCTTGCGTTACCGGTGTAACTCGGGATGTACCGCGATGGGGGGAGAACCATATTGCTTTAATTACAGCTGCGGCTCGAAATAAAGTGCTTCGTTCCGCATCTCAATCCGATTACGTGTACACGTATAAAAAATTTGCAGCAGTGAAACGGATATGAGTTTCGTTATCTTGAGAAAGTAAAAATATATACACGTGACATTTTGTCCGATGTATTTTGTCTCTGATGATTTTCCGTTCGCTTTCGAACAATGGAAATTGTAAAATCCGCGGCATGTACACCGACTGACGGCGCGACACCGTCAAGTCAAACAAGTCGAATGTGTCGCGTGAAGATAGGTCGGCTCTTCCCAATATTGATCGCGACGCAACGTGAATCATGCGTACTCTTGCACTCGTGTGTACGCGCGCGTAATAATATTCCGGCATATTCATACGCCATATATATTGTCAACCTGAACACGCATCGAACCGCGCCGCCGCGCCGGGACATTGTAACGACTGGCGCCCGTGTGACAATGAACCAGAATAGTGAAAGAAGAAAGAAAGAGAGAGAGAGAGCGAGAGAAATATATACGACGCTTCGTGAACACAGGTGTGCCTGGCGTCCCGGCGCTCAGAAGTGAGCGTCTCCCTTATCGTTCGCTTTCATTCCCTTCGCGTCTACGATTAAAAAAAAAAAAAAAAAAAAAAACATAGCACAACACGAGCTCTTTTGCACACTGTAGTACACGCGATTCAAGACGTACGTCTACAACACAGTACCGGTTGACTGTGTGATTGGGACTTGAATTGATAATTTCCCGTTAATAAAACGTTGTGTACGAGATCTGATTTCCTTTTCAGTTTGATTTTTAATCGGAAATAACGTCATGTGTAATTAGTGGGCGCACAACACTTGTTATATATTTATAACAAGTGTTCTGCGCTTATTTGCTTACAGGCAATAAATTAAAAACAATTTTAATAATAGAACAATTATATCTGAATAAAAATGTTAATCGGGCGGCTCCAATATTTTTTTATACATAAACAAATTTTATACAATATAGAATGTACACACATATACATATTTTAAAAAGATTTAAAAAGAAAAATTTGTACTGTATATAAATAGAGATTATATTATATATGTGTATATATTTTTTAATCAGACACACGATATTAAGATGTGATCTGTTTGTTACAATAGTGCAAGCAATGCGGTAAAGCCTTCAAACGGTCAAGCACACTCAGCACTCACCTACTCATCCACTCCGACACGAGGCCTTATCCCTGTCAATATTGCGGCAAGAGGTTTCATCAAAAGTCAGACATGAAGAAACACACCTACATCCACACCGGTGAGTTTTCTGCAATTCAATTTTGTTCTTTGTTTATTTTCGATGTGCTGACAAAATCGCGCGATATACATGTAAGGTAAAACATTCAATAATTGGCAAAGATCTGTCAACTGTTTTTTTTCTTTTTTTTCAAAAGTGCTAATTAAAGAATTCAAAATTAACGTTGCTATAAAACATCGAAATTAATCTATAATCAAGTAAAAATTATCCATAGACAAAAATGTTAACTAGAAAAATCGATAAATGCCAATCATTCAAGAAATGCTAACTATAAACCTTGATTATCCTATATATGAAATAATAGGTCCGAGATCAAGATGCGATAAATTGTGAGTTTGTTGTTAGTTAGAAAGTTTTCTACATGTAAAAAAAACAGTTAAAAATATAATTCAATTAAAATTCACAGGGGATGACATGATTTACTTATTGACATGATGACATGACTTATTAGTTATTACTGACCTTATTATTTCTCTTGTAGTAGAAAAAAAAATTACTTAAAATTACATTAAACAAGAGATAAATACTTCCGTTATTTATTTACGACAAGAAAGACACGTGTATTATGTTTTATAAAGAGACACGTATATTTTAATTTTTTTTCTAAGACTAAAATAGAGTTATGAACAACGTGCGTATATATATGTATAGTTTCCGAATTAAACCGCAATATACTCCTTCGATCTCTTTGCGCGCTATCGTCGTTTTGAAAGACAGATTATAATGCTATGACCGGACGAAGCGGGTGGAACCGTATAACAAAGTTTTGGCGTAAGTTGCGTGAGTTTTTGTCGATAATTGCAATCGTTGGTAACAAGCCTCTACTTTGTACATCTAATTTTTACGTAGAACTCGTAGCCCGAGTCTCTTGTCCTCGGAATTACAGCTTGTCGCATGTTCTCTCCCTCAAAGTTCTTTCTTCACGGTCTTTGACCAAATGCTGCTGATCGATAACTACAGTTTGTTGGTAACGAGCTTCTTGTCTTTACACCTCGAACGCAAAACGACAAGTTAAAAATAATTTCGATAATAGAACATAATATCTGAATCAAATAATTAATCGGGCGCTCTAACTTTTATATATCTTTTACAACTTATCTTTCCCCTTTTATAGATATTAATCCAAGCAAGTTGAAATTTTTATAAACAAATTTTCATAATACAGTTGTATGTGTATATTAGTATTATTATATACCGATATATGTTTTAAAGCTTTAAATGTAGTTGTTCTTTTCATTGTTCTTTTATAATTTTTTTGACAAAAACACATCTTTGATTCCATTCTATTCTGAACAAAAGACGTGAGATCGAGTCTTCGATCTTTGAATAGTTTCCGAATTATTTATTTATGACGACTGTCTTGTTGTAGGCTGTTCTGTACATTATTCAAACCAATGGTGTACTATAATCGGCAAAATGTTCGAACATAGGTCGCGCGTATCACGTGGAATAAAGACGGGAGAAAATCTATTCTTTAGTTCTTTAGTTGAGAATGCGACAAAATTTAAGATTATTCGTTGAAACTTACTGATTTCCTTATTTCTACGCGTATAAGGAATATATTTAAGTTATGTTTTTATAATATATATATATAAATCATATAATTAAGAGTATTTGCGTTATTCCATTATTATAAAACTATTTTGTTATTGTTTTGCTATTTACGCTATGTAAGTCAGGAAAAACAAATTGGCAATCAGATTAGCTCTGGACTGTGATTTATTCCAAATTTACGTTTTTTCATCGAGGTCTAAACGCGAACACGCACATTGCCTACAATAAATATATCGGCAAATCATCGAGCTATTTCATATGAAAATCGCGTCTCGTCACGCACATGAGCAAACAGCTGTTTTTCTTTCTTTCGTGATACAAAATCGCCCGAAAGTGGAAACGCGCTGCATCATGCAACAAATAGCGCACAAGTCGTTTTATATTATATATGTATAATATAAAACAATGTTGGAATATGTACAAATGTACACACATATATATACATACATATGTATGTAGGAACTTTAGGCATAATAAAGTAATAGTGGAGATATCGTCAATAATTTTTTTTAAATATGTTTTTTGCTCTTTTTTTATGTGATGCATATAAAATACTATCACAATTCCGAAATATAAATAAAAAGAGCGTTTTTCTTAATCGAGATTGACACGTAACGGAAAGACATAAAGGGAATCGTTGATCGCAAGCGATAGGGATACGTTTTTAATAGCGATTTAATCAGCTGCTACGTTTTCTCGTGGAAACGACCGGAAGGAGCGCATGTACGCATGGGAAATGGTCTGTTTGTCGCACGTTAAGAGAGTTTCCGGCGCGACACGTGCCCGACACGAGTCGCTGTGGGGTGTGCATGTCTCGCACTAATTAGCGGCTAAGGGAAGAATCGTCGTCGTCGTCGTCGTCGTCGTCGTCGTCGTTGGCGTCGTCATGTCGTGGTTAGAAACTACAGAGAAAGAGAGAATAGCGTCCTCAAATGCTCTAAGAACTTCGCTTTAGACACTTTGTGCTCTCTTTATGAGGAGTAAAACATAATGCGAATTTAATCGATTCTTCTCCCGACAACTTTTTTGCTTTCAATTTCGCTTTCTCATAGATCGGACTAGTATTCGAGATTTACGAATAATTGAGGGGGGCAATAATGCGGACGGGATTTATGTAAATAATACTAGTTAGTGTTTATAAATAATCTAAACTCAAACATAGATTTGCTACAAGTTTTCAAAATATCTTGTACGTTTTTTCTTCCTCTTTCTCTTTCTCTCTTTTCTAAAACTAATAAATTCCATATATTTCTACAAAAGAAGATGTAAAAATATATTTTAATATATATTTAAGAATTATAAAGATTTATTTACTTTGCGACTCTTGATATTATTAATACATGTATTATATAGATATGCGCGATTTTAAAAAATTCAAATAAGTCTTCTAAGAGTCAACGCAGATATCGGTACGAAATAATACATGAGCCTAAATACTTATTACACAAATTTATTGGCATATAACCAATCTTAAATAAATATTAATCTTTACAGGAATGAATTTGTTCACAAAATAGAAAAATATTATTTCTTTTTCAATTATATTTTATTCAATATCATTATTTATACTTATATTAAATAAGAATGATAAAATAAATTGAAAAACATACTGATAAAAAGACCTTATTTGAATTTTGTTTATTTTAAAGTCGTTTTTATTCGCGTTTGTCTAGATGCAGTTTTGTTTAAAGCTGCATTATCATTAGTTAATTATTTAAAATTAAAGTTACGTATAATTAGCGGTCGTATCTATTCACTTTTGTGTTGCATATAGTATAATAAGAAGATAAAATATTATATGTAACATGAAAATATATGTATTTACTCTTTGAAGTCCCGCAATACGTGAATCACCGATATTTATGATAATTTTCAAGTAAGTTTGCGTGTGCAACGTTTTTTTTTGTGTTGCTAAAACAAACCTCCTTGAAATATACTTGCAAGTGATACTAAGCTTATTAGACATGTATGGTCTTTATTTATAAGACCATACATTAGACATGTATAGTCTTTTATTACAAGCTTTAAGGCAGAAACGTAAGTTTTTAACGTGACTCAGTGTCAAAAATATATAAAATTTTTTATACTGTTTTACAACTATATATAATAATATCAGTAACAACGTTATATAATATCGCTCTTTCTCAAAGTGATATAACATTTAAAAATTTTATAGACGTTGATAGAATGTTGTATTTACAAAGAGAACGAGAGAGAGAGAGAGAGAGAGAGAGAAAAAGAGAAGAACATTTATGTGCAAAGTTTTGTTTTATTTTTTCTCTCTTTCTCATATATAAAAAAAGAACATTTCTTGTTGAAACTTTCTTTCTTTAAAGTTTGTTTTAATAACGCTTTATCTATAGCTTTAAAACATACATAGTCTCACTTAATGCTCTTGTATATTTCATTCAAGAGGGATGAAACTTTACAGATGTTTTGACCTCCCCAAGTTTTCTGTGACACAGCACTTTTCGAGATATAATATGTTCTATAGATGCAATTTTACGATATATACAATACTTTAACGTAATCTTTGCCAATGTAAGTATGTATATCAAATAAATTCCTCTATTTTTTACACATATGTGTGTGTATAAAATACACACACATCGAGGAAATAGAGAGATTCAACACGATATTGCAATAAAAATTTTCAATGAAAACACACATCGTGTAAATAATTTCTAGATGTGGGATACGCAGCAGGTTCTTTCTCTCATTGTCACCCTCGCATCGGGCGATATCTTTTCGTAGGGTGGTAATATCACCGCTGTAATTTTGTTTCTTGCATAATTGACTGACACTTATCATGATTACTTTGTAGTACTCAAGCACTCCGCTCGCGAATACGCTTCCCACGTAACGGGAGAAACACAAGTCGCGTTGAATATTTATTTCTTTTTTTCTGTTACATCAAAAGGGATGAAAAAAAAAAGATTTCGCGTTTCTATAAACATTACTTGTATGAAAATGCAATATGTTCTCGACCTTTTTTTAAGAATGTACGTTTCTATAACTCTCGAGAGAAAAACACTCGTAACATTTGTTATTGTAACATTTATTATTTATATTGCGAAACGTGTACACGCGTAACGCGTTCATGTTTTTTTTTCCACTGCGTTGCAACAAAATTGTTCAACGCTTAGAGAAGATGCGCCTTCTGTATAATACAAATACACCATTGAATCGCGATGACAGTTATTGTCGAAAACTCGCGTCCCTTGTGCACACTTTCACTCGGCAATTTCGATTCGGATCTCACCGAACAGATCAATAGGATCACCCGTTTCGTCCTAAGACCATCAGCCGGAAGAGAGGACGGAGAGAAAAAGACGAGAATAAGTCTGATCGCTTCCGGCGATCGAACAAACGGAGAACAACTTTTTCCGCATGCCGGACGGTAATCGGCGGAACAAATGCCTGAAACAATCGGCCGACGACCGCGTATTTCCGGTGAACTTTCGCCTACTATATACGCAGGCATTCGCGGATAACGCAGGGTTGTATATTCTGTCGTTGTATCTCGTCGTACGCTATAAAACAACCGTTATTTCGAGAGTTTCGAAACAGAGCAATCGAAACGAATGCGCGCACATTAAGTAAAACGGTGTGTGTTGTTCGCAAATTGTACCGGCAAACTCTATGATTTCGCGGTGCATCCTAGAAACAAAGAGTGTGGTTTTGATCCAACTTTGTCAAAGCGTATTATATCGCGATGTAGGATAAACACGGAACGTCGCACATCGCGACATCACATTTTTGCGCAAGATTCTTGCTGAGGACTTGAATGAAAGGAAAACTTTGAGAAGTGAGAGTTGATTTCGCCGCAAAAGTCTCTGAAGTCTTCGTTTTAAACAAACACAATTTGCACAAAAGGGCCGCGTCGGATATTTCTTAACAAGGCTTTTCCAACAGAAAAAATCCGATATCAATCTTTCTCTCTCTTTCTCTCTTTCCCCTCTATCTTTCTCTCTATGTTTCCTCTTCTCTTTCATTATTACAGTCGATACCGCGGCTATTACATCACGTTCGTTAAAGGAGACGGACCTGCATAATTAAGAGCGATTCGCTCCGCTGTGTGCGTCATGTACGGATAAGTACGCACACAGAAAAACGTGTGCTACTCGCTCCTATCATTATAATCGGTCGCGAAGCAAACGTTTCAGCCGGTAAATATTTAAGGCGACCGGTAAGGGGCCGGTAATGAGAGTCGAGATGGATCGATAGACATAGGACGAAGTGTATACGCACGTCCGTATAGGTCGCTGACACTCTCGATAAATATTGTCCGGTAGTCCGCAAATCATATCTACTTTCTTGTTCTTCATGCGTTTACGTGTGTGAAGAGAAAGAGAGAGAGAGAGAGATAACGCGCGCGCACGCGGCGATATATCATAGCAAAGAAATTAAAAAGTCTAAGGCAAACATCGCGCTGTCACACTTTTCTCCTCTTTTTTTTTTCCGAGTCGCTCTTCCTCCGAACGATATACAAAACACATTCCGTTATGTGTTGATTCTGAAAAGGGCAAATAAACGCGTCAAAATGTCACCTAATCGTTCTGCCTCAATTCGAAATATATTACAGCCCCAAACAAATTAACTAAATATCAATTCACGTTGCGTGCATTAACGATTTTTTAAACGTAAAATCTTGCGCGCGTTTAAATTATTATTCATATTTATCGTTTCTTCCACGTGTGTTAAATTTTGTTTTAATTTCCTCAGTGTTTATCATCGCGCAACAAGGCCATATGAGCTGCAAAAGTCTCGAATCATGATTGCGAACCTCTTATAATAAATTTTCTGATAAAACGCCGCATGTGTGTGTATGTGTGCGTACACAAAGATACGTGTTTTCATGTATGCTTTTTTACATTCTGTAATATATAACACATGTCAGAACTGTATTGTCGTTTCTAAACTTATAGTTGCACTACTCGCGATACACAACACTTCGAGCTCATTCTTCATTTTTTAACGCGGGGAACACATATTCCGCCTTGGTCGTTCGTAAAATAAACTTTTGTCTTGTCGATAATATCGAGATGTTTATGACAAGAATGTATGCGCGCATGCCGAACAAGTACATAACTGCAGAAAACACGTGTGCGGAATAACAATGCAGGTTGCATTTGTTTGATCGAAGCAAATACTCTAATTAAGCGTAATACGCGTAATATGTTTTCAAAAAATTTTCTATACTAGTTTTACACACACGTATGAGTTCGAATGTGTAAGACGTCAAGTGAGACGCGCGACCGAATCACCGAATTGCTTAATTAAAATTCCACAAATTAACGAATCCACGTACGGCGAATCATATCGGTGATACGTCATTTTGAATGTGTTTGGCTTTTAATGATGAATTTGCTCGATAATGAATTTCAAGCTTTCTGTTGAAATAATCTTAGAAAATTGAATCGTAGTCGGCACAATTACGATAAGTGTATTTTTCGTTATGAAGAAAATGATAAAACGTCTGCGTCCGACAAAGCGAGCGACTGTCAGTTACGTTCTCTTGTATTGCGTTTGTGCTATATGAGCGCGCGATAATTCCAACGGTTGTACATCGAAATGAAAAACGGCGATAAATTTAATTTGAAGAAAAGAAACCCGATGTCGACTACATCGTTCCTGATGACTCAGGAAACGTAAAAAAAAAAAAAAAAATAAAGTTTCTTTATTCCGGATAAGATGCGAGAGAAATCGATTTCTGCTCATTTTATACGTTTCAAGCATTGTAGAATAATTATATTTATAACTGATGTATGATAGAGAAATTGTCACTAATTGTTTTTCGCGCATACAAGGACTATTTAATTATTACACACAAGTAACATAAAATTTTTTTCTTCTTTCACAATGAGCTGTGATATTTTTTTTTTTTCCGAGTTATTCTCCTGGTCGCTTTATTTTTTTTATTGAAGCTTATTCGAAAGAAAACGAAGTGCCCTGCTCTCGCACAACGTGGAGAAGGGAGGCAGAATTAATTTCTTTCCGATAGAATCTTAACGACGACGTTTTCCGTCGTGTTACACCACTCTGGAAGCGTCTGTATACTTTTTATCGTCGCTTTACAATCGTAAAACTGTTTGCTCGGAATTTCGAGCGAGAGAGAGAAAGAGAGAGAAAGAGAGAGAGTGTGTCCGTCTCTCTATAATGCAAACTGTTTGCTCTGTATTATCATCGTTGCTCGATCGACGGCGTTTAGACGGCGGACTTCCAGAAAACTGCGCGACAAGAGTTTACAAGAGTACGCGGTCGCGTCTAATTTTTTATTATTATTATATTGCTATATCCGGCTGTGTGAAGTCGCGATATGCCATGCGAGACAAACGTTCTTCAAGATTCGCGCGAACGATTAACGGAGGAAGTTGTTGATTTTTTTCTCTCGTGTAACGATATCACGAGAATAAGTGCAAGATACGTGCAAGATTATGCGACTATGACGTTAATAAATGATGCTCATGACACTTTTTGCATTTGCTGTTGATGAAACCGTATTTGTCAGGAAATTACGATAAAACGTATGGACTCTCACGAATGATTCTCGTTAGTATAATAATTTTATTGTCAAAAGACGCATTATCTTGCACAGGAAATATTGCGCGCGTAATGTTCTATGTATTTTTATTTACAACTGTTGGTTTTTTAGAAAACTTAACGCGTTTATCGTATCATTCAACGTGATAATAAGTTAATTACTTCATTAATTAATGATTTATAATTACTTATGCTTTTTCAATTGTCCCATTAAAAAATCTCGAACAATTGCATCAACAGTATTCGCTAGCTGATGATAAAGTGTCGCATATGTTGATGTCGTGGCATCTTTTTCTTTTAATTGCGTGTAATTAGATGCGCATTAAATAACAACACACAGTGTGACTGGTAAATTTTATACGAAAACTCCTTATGCAGATCTGATGGAGTATATAATACGATAACGCGTATCGTAAGACAGACTGTATATTTTTTCAGTCACACACACTGTCAGATATAAATGTATATCGTCAATAATGCCGACACAAACTACAATTTATTTGTTGACTCAGTTGGTTCGTCTTGGCTCGTTATATCAGACCGCGTTGTCTCCGATCGGCAATAATCGGTGAATTTGCAAACGCAATTTACGCTTCACGCGATAAGGTGGCATTACACGGCGCGTGGTTCGTCGAGTTTGTGCGAGCTTCGCGCCGTTCGTACAGGCTCGTCGATTTGTTCTTTATCAAGCTCTGACTGTTCTCACGGCGCGTTAATTTGCAAACCTCGCGCCACGGCGAGCCGCT
>QVOA01000770.1:0-26853 GCA_014825685.1 Pseudomyrmex cubaensis
GATTTAGAAGAATCTAACAAAAGAGAAAAAACAAAATACAAGATCTCTTTCGAGTTATTAAAGGAAGGAAGCTACTAAACCATCATATTATTCTGCGAACTGTAAAAGAGATGCGCATGCGACATGATAATATTACACATTACGTTACGATTAGATACTTATATGAGAATTAATTAAACAAATGCCTTCTTTATACTTGATTATAAATGCCGATTATAATGTGTAAGTTATAATTCGTACAGTTAATTGTACATATACTGTAGTCTGTAGATAGTTAATATTCCTTTTCTTCGCGACGTTGCGTTCTTCGTTGCGTTGTTCACGTAATAATAATTAATTACACGAAACCCGTTATAAGTGATATACACTTATAGTTAATTTGTACGACAGAGAAAAGTTGTTTTTAATTATTCCATTATTTCCTCAATAAAAATACGATATTTTTAGGACGTGTCTTTCTCTCATGCTTTTCATTTCTCTATTCTTAAGTGTTTGTCAAAATTATGATAATACATATTGGAGTGACACGAATAATAATGTAGTAAAATATGTCAATTGTTTTGAAATCTATAAATTTAGAAAGGTTTTTAACGTGTTTGTTTTTCAGAAAAGAGAACAAGACACGGTAAATCCGAGAAAGTTGACAGACTGACCCAAATTGTTAAGTCAACGAAATGGAAAATGTGTGCGCTGCAGCGGATCTTTTAAGTCATCAGTGACTCGTCCGGACAGTTAGTATCTGAACGCGCGCGAAACTGAACGGTCCAGTGCATGTGATAGGTTTATGTGATATTCTGATAAAAATATATCCACAATTGAAAGTAACGAAAAGCACGTATAAATATCATTTACTACAACAAAAAGAAATTACGATCTGCGTTTTCTACAATTACTTTCTACACACTATTAGGCGATGATCGCATTTTCTTGTAAATCGACGTAAATATGTGAATACGTGTACACATATAGTAAATTGGAATTATTTTCATCGAGATATACAATTTACTTAAATCAAATCAACTCTGGTCGATAAAGTGTGATATCTTCTCTCTCTCTCTTTCTCTCTCTCTCTCTCTTTCTCTTTTTTTTTCTCTCTCTCTATGTGTAATATCTTTGCTTATCTATAAGATGTGATAAGTGTAAAAAATCTCTTTTTTATCTGTTTGTTAATTAATTCTGTAAAGTTAGTGGTTTACATGAATTTAAGAATAATTAGAGGTGTGGTTGGCCTCTCAATATTCCTTACTTTATCGTTTTTTCTCAGTTTCTCATTGATTTATGGTAAGATCTCTGATCTCTGCTACCCTTGAACTTGATACGTATATTATGAGTAAACTACTTAAAAAAACAACAGACGTAGGAAAGAGAGAAAGAGAATCTAACTTTGATTTAAATATGATCCCACACATATCGTGATCACACACACAATAAAAAGAGAAATCGGGTGATTGTTTTTTCTAGAATCACACTTAACAAAACTAAACCTTCGTTAGTTTATTATGAACAGAGTCTGAGAAGTCTGATAACGAAGATTTGACTCTGGTTTTAATATGTTTATAGCATGTCAGAACTTTTTTCTATCTTATAATCCTATTTATATGCAATTAGGCATACACACACAGATAAAACGTTAATTATTTACAGAAAACATTGACAACTTATCGGTGTGTTATAATTTTTTTTTCATTCCGTCCAACGGAAATGCTAATAGCAGTAATCGAAGAACAGCGAAAAATTATATACTTGCTGAAGGACAGCGCGTTTGACCAACGGAATCGATATATACGTGATGTGCCAGTTCTCGCGAGCTTAATTTCATATTCAAAGATCCGCGACTATTATTGAAGCGACATTTGTCAAGTTCTGTTATTGCGTTTTCTGAGTTGCAGGTAAATGAACATGATGACCAAGAGGCAGGCCCCGAAGTACGAGCTTCTTTCGAAGGAAAAGACGGAGGAAATGCTGAAAGTCTTCAAAGGTGAACGAACTGGCTGGGTACTCGTTGGCCCAAATAAGTATTTCTTCCCGTACAAATACACGGAGCAAGGTTCCAGCTTCTACAATTTCAAAGCTAGACCGGACGACACCTGGGTTGTGAGCTACCCGAGATCAGGTGAGTCAATTTTTTTCCACAAAACTTTTTTTTTAAGATATGGACTGTTTTTTAACGAACACAGTTTTCTTTCTATTTTTTCTTTTTATTCTTTTTCCTTTTTTCTTTTCTCTGCGCTTAAGGCTCGTTAAATTTCACGACCACGTGAATCTTATGACGTCAAAAGCGATAAAAATCACCGAAGCACGTTTTTTCAACGTGAAACTACGTCAACGTCTGACAGTTGCAAAATCTTCATTCAGCTCAGCTGTTTTGACTCAATTTTGTTAATAGGATTTTATGTTGAATAAAAAAACTGTTCAATATGTCTATACAAGTATACTCTATTATTTATTCCACGGGAGTCTGTATAGAGATATTTGTTTATTTTTAAATAAAGTGCACGAAACTTCGGCGATTTTTCTCGTACATTGTAGCGTTTGAGATAATTTGAAAAAATAAAGATAAAAGCTTCAATTTAAAAATCATTTGTCTTATTTGTTCAGGTACTACATTGACACAAGAGCTGGTGTGGTTGCTATCAAATGACTTGGATTTTCATACGGCACGTGCAAAATTGCTTGTCGAGAGATTTCCTTTTCTCGAGTTAGTACTTCATGATTTATGCGGCATGTATATATTTGCGTGAAGATCAAGATTTTAATCTTATATGGCATTTGTATGTTTGCGTGAAGATCAAGATTTTAATCTTTTATTACGCGACTTACATAATAAATGATAGTTTCTATCTGGAATAGTTCTTTTGAAAGATATAATCGCGTAGCTCATTATTACATAATTATTATACAGAATAAAAATTACACGCGATCATGTTATGATCTTACACTGCGTGTCAGATAAATGAAAAAAAAATGTTCTCAGTAATTCTCGCATTCTTGTGTGTGTGTGTGTGTGTGTGTGTATATTGCATATCAGTATATTATACTGATGTATAATATCTACTAAATGACATCTCGAAGCATAAGAAATATTATGCGCGTGCCACTTGTTAAATGTTTGATTTAATTTTTCAAAAACATAAAAAAATTAAGACCACGCTTGTTGAATATTAATTTAATTTTTGAAAAAATATCAATCTAAATATTTATATGTTAAGATTTATAATCTCTTATATATTGATGAAACTTGCGGCTTTCTCTTTAGATTCAGTATGTTCAATCATCCAGAAGTGACGCGCGAATTTCTGGAGATGAACAAGGGCGACGAGGCCAAGCAGCAATTGTGCCGCGAAATAGCCAAACCCGGCTACGAGATCGTCGCGGCGAAGCCGTCGCCAAGATTCATTAAATCACATTTTCCCTTCAGTCTGCTTCCCGACATACTGGACATCGGTTGTAAGGTAACAACGAAGTAATAAAGCGTAAAGATTCATCAAGGACCAAACGATTTTGTGACTTCTGTTCTTCCGAAGGTCGTCTACGTGGCTCGTAATCCGAAAGACGTTGTTGTGTCGTGGTACCATTTGAACAGCTCTATTAAAACACAAGGATTTACCGGAGACTTTGCAATGTTTTGGTCGTACTTCAAGAATGATCTCAGTATGTATAAGACAAAATATTCGGAAATACATTAGATTGTCTATTTAAAAATTGTGTGATATTAAGATTGTGAGAGGGTTTTTCTTAAAGATTTTTCTTTTCACTTTTCATTTTTCTATCCATTTTTTGCAGCGCCATGGAGTCCGTACTGGGCTCATCTGAAAGAAGCATGGGCCCTGAAGAATCATCCGAATCTTCTGTTTTTGTTCTACGAGGACATTATGCGCGTATGTTAATTTTGTCTCTCTGTTATCTCATATTCAACAACTATTTAATGACTTTTGAAAAGATACTTGGCGCGAAAAAATAACTTGGAAACATTTTGCAGGATTTTCGAAAAATAATAAAACAGGTGGCGACGTTTTTAGGCAAAACGTATACCGATGAACAAATTGACAAAGTGGCCGATTATTTGAATATCAAAAACTTCAAGAACAATCCAATGGTCAACCAAAGCGATTTGAAAGCTTGCGGTATTTTGGAAGCACAAAATTATGTAAGAAAAGGCGGTAGTGGTGGGTGGAAGGAATATTTTACCAAAGAAATGAATGAGGAAGCAAACAGCTGGATAAAGGAGAATCTGAGAGATACCGATCCTCGTTTTTCAACAACGATATTGGCAAATATCGACGCTTGAATAAGTTAAATATTCATACACATACCGTACACGTATTTTTCTAAAGATGAAAATATTCTGTTACTATTCTGTCGTAATTTTTAGATTAAAACATACCCTTTATATCCAGAAAAAGTCCACTCGAATTTATTTACACAGTTTTATTTTATTCAATATTTTGTTTAGTCTGTTCGAGATTGAAGGTTGGTCGTCGCGAAATCGACCAATCGCATTCGATCTTTTAAGGCCGGATCTGCAATAATCGCAAGAAGTCGCGTTCACAAAATCGAAAGTGTCGGACGATGCGATTGGCTGTCTCTGGGGATTTCATTCTGAATCCGGCTTAAGAGCATCGATAGGGACGCTTTTATTTGCATGTTGCTCATCTATCCATCACGTCGTTTATGGTTTTACGTTTCCCGCCACACAGCTGATTGTATATATACGTTATACGAACTTCGGTCTTCGGTGCCGAATAGTATCGGAGATATTTACTCACGCGTTTTCTTTTTCTGACATAGATCTTCTCAGTTTTTCCTCTAGTTTCCCGCAGAAGATGAAAACCGGTACTGGGATGGAGCCGACTGTTACAGAGGTTGGTATCTTTTTTTCTCACATACAAAAGGTAGAAGGAACACCGTAGGTAACATATTAATTTGACTTTTGATTTACAACAACATGTCAGAAGTACCGGCTACAACATTGTAGTGCGTCCAAAGTGCGTCTCTTCGGACACGAATTTGATTAAAAATCCATTTGTTCGCACGTGGAAGACGACACAAACGGTGTTCTGTTCAGGCAGAGCAATTCCTGTATTGCTTAAATTGTTTGGGACGAGAAAATTATTTGTTTCCTTTATCATTGTAAAGTACGGTCCTTGTCCTCTAAAATACATAATCACTTGTTTTGTTCCTCGTTTACAATCGTATTTGCTATTCTACGCGTTTTTGAGTTCATAGAGAAACTGAATCTGCCATTATCTTCGAATTTTCATTGTTCTGTGACACAGAAATTTTACAGTGCTAAAAACTGGTGCTCATTGTAAAAAGCAAAGATTTAGGATGGTGATGAGGGAGAGAATGTGAGAATTATTTGCAATAAAAATCTTGCAAAAAGTGTGATTGATTGATTGGAGTTAATAGAAAATAACAATTACAGAATAAAATTTACAAATTAGAAACTTTGCCAATGAAATAAAAGGAAAACTTAATATGTTGATTAGTCAATAATGAGCTATTAGTCAATGTGTTTATAATTAAGACAGACAAAATAGTCTGCAGAAATGTATGACAAACACTTGTGTTGTTTTTATTGAAGCAGGAGAAAGTTAGGAAATCCTTACAAGAATTGCAACCCTCAGCCACTGACAAGGAAGTTTTGGTAGGTGGTAATAGGATCAAGTCTTCCCAACAATTAAAAGACGTAAAACCAAAAAGGTAATACATGTAAAGAATTGTAAACAATACGCAGTGAAGCATATACTGATTTTATACAGACGTTATATCTGTTTTCTTGTGTGTTTATTTTAGAGATGTACAAAAACCAAAATCAAAACGCATTCAGAAATCAAAAAGTACCTCCAAGCTTCCAAAGAGAACGACAAAAGATGAGGCTATACAAACCGAACAAATACAGACAGAAATTGATACAGAAGATTTAACATCTATAGGTAAATAGTTGAATTCTTTTATAATGTGTTTCTCTTCATTTTTTTATGTTTATGTTTACACATATGTACTTTTTAACTTGAAATGCATGTATGTAAACAATATAAATTTTCTTCTATTGAAATATGTGACTTAATAGATGCACCTGGTACCAGCGAGAGGTTTTGGGAATTGCTAGCTGAAAGGAGAAGATTGGCACTTAAAAACGCATTAGAAGAGAATAAGGAGCTTGTCGACAAATTGAACAGAAGCGAGGAACGGAATAAGAAGTTGCAGGAAGAAAAGCGTGTATATAAAGAGATGTATGATGAGACAGTAGCGCTTGTTGAAGTGTTGCAGGTATGTGTGCACAAATATTAACCATTTATCTCATTTGTAACGTTAATCACACTAATGACAACGCACATTACGTCCGTTTTGAATATCTTATAATGTTGTTGAGCAATCAAAATCATAGTTTTATAAGAGTTAATGAACCAAAGTTCGATCTTCAAAGTTCAATTCTCATACTCTTCTTTGTTCCGCGACGCAGAATAATTAATTTATGTTAACTATTTGATATATTTCTTACAGGAAATGATCAATGAAGGGAGAAATACTGCTATAAATAATTCATTAGAAGACACAACAAATAATTCATTCGACGATAGCGTTCTTTAATTTAAGAATATTGTTGATTTTTCTAGTAAAGTCAGATTGAAGCTGTCTTGTGGTCTAATCTCATCACGTTATCTATAATGACTAACATGTACATGTATTTAAAAAGTATTCAAGCATATTTTTCCAATGTTGTTGCCTCTTGAAAATTATTTGAAGAAACAGAAAAATGTCTATTTGAAAATTGAATACTAGATATGCAGTTAGAAATATTGAGTTCTTGGTTCTCTTCAAACATTTGTAATAATTTCACATTGTTTCAAAACCAAACTTATATTATTAAAAATATTCTTTCGTAAGTTTGTTATATTTCGTTACGCAGTATATTTAGTTCAAAAATTTTGCATTCTATATTTGTAATACCTACTTTTGTAAAAATTGATCAAGTTGCTAGACTTGATAAAGTAAGTTCACTATATATTGTGAACCGTTCAGTTAAAAAATATAAATCAATAGGAGAAAAAAAAATAGAATTGAAATAGTAATCCGACTTGTTAGTTAGTTTTTTACTGTGACAGAAAATAATTTAATCTTATATTAAACAATGATATATCTGTATAATAGTCTTATTTTTATGACAATCCGTACAGCTTCAATGTCCTATCCATGCTGGTAGACGCGATGTATTGCGCGTGTTTTCCAAAACGTACACCCGTTGCCGCCGCCGTGTGATCATTTAGAACCTTTAATTCTTGCCACTGTTTGCAGAGATACACCCTGAAATGTCGAACACAGATTTATGTAATTGTGTAATCATTGAGTTATAGATATGAAAATGAAATTACACAGAATTAGTGGTAAAATGCAAAATATTCTACCTGACGTCTGTTCCTGCCACTGCTAAATAAGTTCCGCTTTGGTCGAAGCAAATGTCCTTCACTTCGTAAGATTCCTCAAGTTGCAAAGTCTTGAAATTCTTCAGTTTGCGTAAATCCCAAAGCTTGACGCACGAATCTTCTGCGGCCGTAGCTAAGTAATATCCATTTTCCGAGAAACTGATCGCCGTGATCGGGCCAGTGTGACCCGGGAAGTTCGCCACGTTAGATTGTTCTTTCAGATCCCATATCTTCACTTGAGAGTCCGCTGTACCAGTACCGAAGATTAAACCGTCAGGATGGAACTGCGCCGTAGTCAAAGGCTGTCCTGCTTGTCCCGACACCTGTAAATAATCCGAACACATGTTTATTTTGTCAAAGTATTCATAGAACACTTCAAAAATGTTTGAAAACTTACTTTAGTCAATAATCTGCCAGTGCGTATGTCTGAGAAAGCCCAGTGCTGATCCAAAGAAGAGCTCAGCAGATAATCACCGGTTGGATGTAAAGACAATCCGGTTACAGGAGCATCGTGAGCTTTCAGTAACAAAGTCGTCTGACTTGTGCCGACGTTCCACACGCGAATCGTAGTGTCGGGCGATGCGGTTATCACCAGATCTTCCTCTGGATGATAAATAACTCGTGTGACCTGGAAGAACATTTAAACGATAAGTACACATACGCTTGAAGAAGAAGCGATGATATGGCTATCAAACTTGGAATTACCTTCTTTGTGTGACCTTTAAGAATTGCCACTACTTGTTCGGTATCCTTATTGAAAACTGTAGCATTTTTATCGGCACCACCTGTCAAAATTTTGCTAGTATCAGCTCCGTGAATGTCAAGTGCCAAAATTCCTGGAACGCTGGCGGAATGTAGTCCCTAGAAAATGTATAATACACTTTATTTAATACACTTAAAATAATTATTTTAATTTATTCGAGTTCTTATTTTTATAATGTCTATATTTTGTACAATAATAAATTTTAAGAGATATAAGAATTAAGCTCACAGGATGCGATGCAAGAGTCTGGAAAGACCGAATACTCTCCTGAGGCATCAGATCATCTGGCACTGAGCGACCACGTCGTTTTCGTTCCTGGGTGAGAACAGTCGCACGTTCTTGCAGCTTCTGAATGACATCTTCTGTAATACCAGCCTGTTCCATCGGTTGAGCAGCAGTACCACCAGCTTCCACTGCCACAGCCTTAAAAGAAAATATAACTTATCACAGATTGCAATTTTTTCTTGTTGTATTTTTACAAGCTATAGCAATTGTAATGGCATGATAAAAACAAAACTATGTATTATTTTTACTATGCAACATACTGGCTGTGGAATTGTAGTTGCTTGAACAATTCCAGCTTGAGGCTTAAGAGTTGCCAGAGCTTCTCTAGCAGCAGTAACCTCCTTAGTTAATCTAGCAATTACACGGCAAGCTGCATCATGCTGATATAAGGCATGAGATAATTCCTGCCTTGCAGTTTGAAGTTGCTGCCGCAATGTAAATGAGTGTAACATAACAGCATCCCATTCATCTTGCAAGTTTTTTAATATTGCAGGAATGGAAGTGGCACTAGGTGGCTTGGGTTTGACAATTGGAGTTGCTGCAACAAGTGAACTTCTTTAAATATGTACACACATTTTGCATGTAGACACATAGACTAATATAAAATTATATTAGCTTTTTTAAAGTTAACTATATGCATTAATAATTTTAACTTGTTGATACTACTTGTATTTTAACTAAAAATAAATGAGACATAATAGTAAAATTAATACTTTTGATATCAATAAGCTGCTCAACAGTAAGTTCCTTGCCACTGATAGGATCCACACCATTTTCAGCCACATACTTTTCAATAAGACGTCTTTCAAATACTGATCCCGAAACAGGAGATATTACTGGATGCTCTGGAACCTCGTTACAAACTGAAAAATATTTTGATTTTATATCTTTTCATACAGTTATATTAATGCATAATATAAAATTGTTTTACACGTTCAATGAAAGTTTTTACTACTAGCAAGGTTAGATTCATTCATTTTGCCGGCAGTGAATTCGAATATATTTTAACAATACACTTGTTGAAAAATACATATTCAAACATCACAAAAAAAGAGAAGAAAAAATAGAAGAAAACGTTATTTCACTACTGCAAATTCTTCTATACGATCTTTTTTATTCTTAATACTTACTCGCACAAGATAGCGCCATTTTTTCTTAAACATTGACAATTTTAGAACACAACAAGCCAATGGCTGTGGAGTGAGGGAACTTGTAGAGGATATGCGCGAAACGGACGAGTTTTCATCCGATTCTCTTCTCTGATTGAACTCGGAGTTTAAAGATCAGATAGTGGTCTGCTGCTTTGTCTGCTGGTGATCTGCTCCAAAAGCGAATTGAACGCACATGCTAAATACAATGGCGTCCAGTACGAAGGTCTGCTATCTTTTCGCGTTTGTATCGTTAGCAATCGCTGTTTCCTTCGTTCCGCTTGTAAATTCTACGAGCGGTTATTATGCATCTGCCAGAGTCGAGGTATGCAACGCACTTGTCGCGTTTAAATTCATCAATTTGTTATATAGTACTTATCGCAATGTGTTGCCGCATTCAAGAGGCTCGATTATTTACGGAGAAATAAAAGTTGTGTCACAGTGTGTGTAACTGTAAAGTTTTTGCATAAACAAATTTATCACGATGTACTTGGTCTTGTTTTCAGAGCTGCGGAGGCTGCTCACTGAACCGGCTGCCGGATGTCAAACAGTTTATTTTCGAGGATGTACCACAGTAGTATCCTTTACACGGCGCATCTAGTTGCAAATTCCAACAATTTGCATTCCAATGGTTTACAGTTTTTAGAATCCTTGCTTGTTAATTCTTTTATAGCTGTGTCCCTACAGTGTGAATATGAGATACTTGCCACTTTTAAATATGTAGAGTTTGTGTTTGCAATTTTCTAGATGTAACTGTTTTACATATTTTTTAACAGAAATTTTCAATATTTTTATTACACAGGTGTCTTACATATAAGCCAATATAAATTTTATACACAAATGTACTATGCGTACATTTAAGTATGTACATATATTTTTACAAATTGCCCTCTTTTTAAAGAATATAAAAAACATCCTTAATAAATACATATGTATTATGTAGCAACAATGTGGAATTTAAACACATACAAGGAGCAGTGCCCGAGCTTGTGCTGTTCAACGAACATGAAGAAGTAGGATGACAACAAAAATAAGCAGTTTTATTTACGCAAATAGGCATACTATGCTGTTATACAATTTTACTTGAGTTTTGAAAATATTTCAGGAGGTGGAGAGATTGTTGTTGGCTAAGTTGACTCGGGAGGAATGCAACGAATTGCTAGTTTCCAAAGGTTTTACTAAGAAACTCAACAAGGATGAGATATAAACTACTCAGTCAATGTACTTAAGAGACAATAGTCCATCGAGTCGCAAATTATTACTTCAGGAAAATCATTAACAAAAATCAAACTCTTGCCATACTAAGAGAACTTGAAATAATTACGTTAATTTCTTCATGTGATATTAAAGTAATTACTGCTAGGTGAATAATTAGCAACGGCGTAATCCAAAACAAAAAGCTTTAAAGCTTAGAAGCTGTAATAAAGTTTTAGTGTAGTGTTTTTTTTTGTCTGTGAGAATTGAGCTTCGGTAAAACCATTCGGAATAGCGCATATGTCGATGTATGAGGAAAGAAAAACAATTCCAGATTTAGTAGTCAAACGAGGTAAAATATTGCATACTCTTTAATATACAAAGATATTTTACAATTACTAAATAGTGCAATTAAACCGGAATGAAGCAGCGCAATATATTGCACACAATTAGAGATTTATATATATATATAATATTATGTATAATTTTTTAATATATTACACAATTTTATTTGTATCTAAAAAAAAAACAATAGATTACATATAACAATAAATGAAAGCGTTATTACTAATTGTTCTTCATTTTATTTCTCCAAAAAATAAATATGAAAAAATTTGGTAGCACACAAAAAACAGCAATATATCGGAAGCTTTCGTTTACTCCGGGGATCCGGGTCGATCCGTCTTGTTACGGAGGACAACGCGTCAAAGGCACGTTAAGACGAAAGTTCCGAGAGACTGCTCTCTCGCGTGCATTCCTATTAATTGTTCAAGTGTTATATTCTTGAATGAGAAATTGTTAAAAAACGATAATAAAACGACAAATAAGAAATTACCCAAATTTCTGAAAAACTTTTAGAAACTTCTTACAGACTTGATACGACGCGGAGTAATAAAACGAGGATCATTAAACGAAAAGAGCGAGTAACTTTGCGCTATTATTGCTATATATTTTCGCGAAAATTCATTTTCTTGCGCCACTTTAACGTGTTGTTCAAAAAAAACGCTCACACATTACCTCAACTTAAATTCTAGATTAAATGTATATACACACACGTACGATTGTTCAAATCCGTAGTTCCTCTCTCACGCGATTGTCCTTAGTACGTATTAATATTCCCTTTTTTTTTTGTGTATCCCACTTTATACCATATTGTTACAAAGATATTATATTAGGTGGTAGCTCATGTAGCGATGTTTCTTTCGTTTTCTCTATAATAATGTATTTATACGAATAGTATATACACATACGTAAAAGAGAATATTATCCTTCGAAGTACGAGATGTTAAAAATCGAAGAGACACACCGCCTCGCACGTTCAAGTAACGACAATTTTGTGTGTAAAATCGTTTTCACGAGAAATTCACCCGTTTTCAAGAAGCAAAAATAGGAAGAAACAATTATTTTCATTTGTACAGCTTCGGTAACACGCACGCGACTAACGAAACTTGTATTTTTTTGTAAATAGAATTTTTGCAAAAACCACCAGACAAGAGACCAATACAAAGATTGTTGCACAATCATGGAGCAACAACAAAAACACGTTTAAGTAGGATAAAAAAGTATTACAAGTTGTGGTGGAGAGATGTACATATGTGTCTGGCTTTAGAATAGAAGAACTGTTATGCCATCAACAGCCAGCAGATGAATATCACCGCCAACCACAAAAATACCTTAGACAAGAACTGCTCTTCCTCGAACTGTGGCGTGCCTCTGGGAGCTATAAAGAAAAAGTAATTTTTTTGTTTCACAAACTTCCGTCTGTACAAATTACTGCCGAAAATATTATTAAAAAATTTCCATTTCTTTAATTAGAGAAATGCAGTTTTCTATTAACTTCTTATGAAATTAGCTGTCATGATCTGAATGTTACCTGCGGTTGGTCTCGTTTCTCCGATACTAAAGGTCGACGTGAAGAAAGTAAATGGAAAAGTGCCTATGCCGAATGACATGTAGGAACCATCGCCGAAACCAAAGCCCGGAAAACCAACGTTAGATTCTGGTTCTGATCTTTGACCAGCTGGTCGTGGTGGTACGTTATTCCTAATGCAAAACAACAAACAATTTATTCTAGACTACATTACTGTCATTTAATTTTCTTTTACTTCTGAAGATAAAATCTAATGTATAAGACATGTAACATTCTTTGATATTATTTCTTACAAGTGATCATTCTTTAGATTTTCAAAAGAAAGAACAAAATTTACCTTGGATCTTCATGTTTTGTGGCACCACGCCCATACAGTGGAATGACTTTTTCTTTGCTTATGGCAGCTTTGCAGACTGGGCAGACTTGCCTAGTGGGTCTGGTTTCTAACCATTGATGTAAGCATGGCCAACTGCATTGTTATTTCTCATATTATTCAGGTATAATTATAAATAATATTGGATATTATATTGTAATAGCAACAGTTTTAATTACACATAAAGTTTTAAACATAATTACATAATAATAAACTTGTTTTTTTTTTGCTGTATCATCATACTCACCAAAACAAGTGACCACACATACTAACTACCGCATCCTTTGCTGTATCCAGACAAATGTTGCACTCAAACATTCTGTCATCTTTCTCTTTCTCCTCAGCAGAACCTGCCGAACCAGATGGCTTGGATGGGCCTGCCTGTTCTCTCATTCTGCTCATCTTTTAAGCTTTCTGCAAAAAATATTCAATGTCTTCACATGTACAACATATCCAACAATTCACACTTTCCCATTTGTGTAAGTTATTTTATTGCACAACTTTATTATAAATGTTTTACTTACTCACACTTTTATTTATTCCTGCCACTTATACATATTCAAAGTTTTATTTCCTTTACAACCTATTTATTATTCAATTGGACGCTGGAGAACTTACGTGTGCTATTTCAATCATACACATTCTACCATTCGCACAGTGGTATTTTTTACTCCCCTTCTCTTTCTGTATACAAAACATGTATATACCTCCCTTCTGCTCTCATACATATACATACACACATACTCTCTCTCTCTCTTTCTTTTTCTTCTATACTACACGTCACTCCACTTATCGCCCATACCCATATTTACACATCATCTGTGCTTTCTTTGCAAAAACATAACCTCTCTCCCTAATCTCTGTCCCTGTGACAATCCCTATTATGTTGTATCTCCTCTCTTATTCATCTCTTTGACATTTCAGCAATTCTACACGTCAGATGTCAATCGTTTGTCGCCATCCTTGTCTCTTACGACTAATAGACGAAAATCGTATCACACTCACTTTCCGTCGAAGGCGCAGCAAGGCAAGCTTTGGCCCCTTCGCACGTAATCACGACGTAAATCGCCGTCCCTCTGTGATATTTGCCGCAGGTTCGAAAGGAAGCACCGTGTGAGAATCCGCTCTCCCGTCAAAACGATCGACCGATGATCGGCGAACAAAAGCACGTCAAAACTACGCGAAACGCATGATCTCTCGGTGGATTTCGCGAGTATGTCATAGGTCGTATGACAACCAAGGGAGAGAGAAAGAGAGACGGAGAGGGAGACAGAGATACAACGAGTGAGAGAGACACGTAAGGGGATCCGGCCGGTGGCGGCGTCTCGTGACGTCGACGGGTCGGCGTCGCTCGGCGTCTTCTTTTGTTTCCGCGGCGGGACGCAAAAGCCCTACAGGGACAAAATTTCCACGCGAGAGGAAGGCGCGATCGAGAACGCGATCGCCAACGTTTAATGATCAATCAGCAGGGCGCTTGATCAACGTAGTCAACGACAGAGACCGACAGCACTTCTGAACACTGCGTCATTGTCATTAATTACGTCTACGTTCAAGGAGTAAACATCAAATCTCATGTTTAATCTCGGGCATTTAAAACATCGAACCGTCGTCTGTCCTTTGTTATCGTGAGAAACGGGGGAGTTTTCGCGTGATGTCTTGCAAAACTCACACACCGAGCTAAGTTTTACGACCAGAAACGTCAAAAATCGATAAACTTTACGCGTTAAAGGCTGCTCGCGAGTAGACGCGCGAAATCGTGCCCGAACCGTGTCCTTGCTGGGCTTCTATTTTCATCTCTTCTCTTTTCTTTTTCAAATACTCGCCCTTACGTTTGTATCCGTTTCGTGTTTGAATTGGATATAAGCGAAATTCCCAAACGCGTCGAAAGAGCCAGCCACCTGGTGTGCGCGCAAAAGATGAAATTGACCTAATTGCTGATTACTCGTTTTGCATGACATTCGCGCGTACAATGTGTACGTGCGTGCGACATGTACACGCACACATGGAATGATCTGCTGGGATCATCGTTCGCTCGCAGGCCTCATTAGCCTGAAACGAGATTCCGCGAGGACGACGGAATTTGATTGGAGGCGCGGCCTCTGTGATTTTAAGTCCGTTTTGGTGAGAAATTCAGCTCGCATCGATCTGGCAAGCGTTTCCAAAGAAGAAAACCTTCGGCCAGCATTGAGGACTGTCGTGTGTGAAGGCGGTTGGCTTTGGTCGAAGTCGATCGATACGCGAGCGATTATCGCCGAGTTGTCGCGAATCGAGCCGAAAGACGTCGACAGCAACCGAGGAACGGCGAAAGCGACCGAAGTGCCGTAGACGCCAAGTCGAGGAACAACAGCCGAGTCCCTCTCGACAACGACCGGACAGCGATTGGGTTACTGGCAACGAGAGTACGTTACGGGCGCGGCTTTGTCCTTAAGGCTGGCGTTCTACACGGGAAGATGTCCTCCCTCGACTATCTAGATCTGTGTCGACTCTGTCTCGTAAAGGATGGAGTTTCCGTGCCGATTTTCGAAGGCGAGGGCGACGTGCGGCAGATCTTTCTCAAGATCACCGCCTGTTTGCCGGTCAAGGTAAGAAGCCAACTACGCCATCGCCACTATGGCGAACCGCCATTTTGTTAATTTTCTCGTTGGCTCGCGGGACTCTTGTTGATTTCGGGTCAACGGCGTCCATTAAACGCCGTCGTTTCCACTGACGGCTTTTCGAACCGACCTGTGGACGGGGCGGAAAAAAGCGCGACAAGCGAAAATAGCACGTCGACAGTCTTCATGTGGCGTATGGCCGCGTTTCCAATCCCATCTGCGGTTTGCTTGTTGCGCTTTGTGACGCCACTGCCCCGGGTCGACTGATCTTTGCCGCGCTTTTTTTTATAGAAATATCGTCTGCTGAAAAATACTTCCCGTTTCGATAACGATATACAATAGGTGTAATTCTCATTGAGACAACTGAGTTCTGTGCCCAAGCTAATTCAGTCTCAATCGTCTATGTTTATTTGCTGTAGACTATGTTGGTAGTTCGCACAGCATTATGTTTCCATTTCCCTGAAATATTGCGAAATATTATTTACAATTTTAATAATAACATATTATTGTGCATATACACTGATTACCTCGCAATTTTGTGACAGGATTGTACAGTCTTAATATTTTTATGTAAATAATGGATGTTAAGTTGCTAGGAGTACGCTTGTACACACACATGACTAATAAAGTTGATACTTGATCTTACAACACTTGAATTGTTAATATTGATATCTTGCTCTACCGAAATTCTGATGTTTTGTTATGATTGCATAGGTTGCCAGAGAAGATAAACTACCTAAGAAGATATGTCAGGACTGTGTGTGCAAAGTAGAATTATTTTATGCATTCTGCAACACCACTGCAAACTCGGAGAAGCAATTGCTGCAACTACTAGGAGATGTTCAAATGGAAGATGACAAACAAAACTATATTGGGAATGTTCTCAGTTCGGTAATTAACATTTTATGTAATGTTTATTTGCTGTGTGGTTTGATTGATCATGTGGTCACAATGTCTACATGTAGAAGAGATGCATACATACACAGTTTCCATGAAAAATTATAAAAGCAAATTCACAGTAAGCATGTGAATAGTGTAGATATTTTAGTAAATTTGCTCAGTTGTCATTTTTATCTTCACTGATGTTCAAAGCTGATGCAACTTCATGCATCAAGAGATCCTTGGAATATGCAGTCTTGCAAACTGTCACCAAAACAAAACAAAAAGTACCTAGAAAGTTTTCAGAGATATGCAGACTGTCTTATATCTCAGATCTTCATTTGTCTGTGTTTATCTTAGCAATGATAGCAATAGTAACTAGTAGTTTCAGTTTCTTGTATAGTTTTTGTAAGTTGTTTTCAAATCAAACATAAAGATATATCTGTTGTATACAATGTTTTGTTGATAATGCTTTATTAGCAACGATTTTAGCAAAGATAAATAAGATTGAAGAATTTTTTTAAATCGAAACTTATGCGTACAGTTCCTATGAACGCTCACTCGAGTGAGAACAAAGTCTAATTGTGGATTACATTTAACTTTAGAACGAAATGAAACCAGACGACAACAAAAACAACAGATTAGAGGACAATGTAATGCATCAAGTAGGCGAACATCAAAGCAGTATGAACATAATGGACAACATAATGGACATGCCGATGATGATATCGGGCACTACTCAACAAATAACCTCAGTTCCTATGGATACTACTGGAGAGTCAGTACAAAATGTTTCAGTAGCCGGACCAAGCACACAAATGGCACATGAGCAGGTACATATTAATCAGAATCAGTCAGACACACCTATGCAACAAGAGGAAGAAGAAGAGAGTAGCGAAGAGGATGAGAATTTCGAAGAGGAATGCGATGCGGATGAAGGTATGTATATTGATATATTGTGTCTTCCATATCGTGGTTTGTTATATTTTTGTGAAAAATTGCGTAAAAGTTAGAAGAGAGAAAAGAAAAACCAAAACATGTGCATTTTTTTGTTTGTTAAAGGCCTACCTGTAAAAGAAGAAAGTGAAGAAGATCCTAACAACAGGAGAGCAGTCGAGCCTACAACGTTTGTAAATGTCTCCCTGGCGTGTGAAGAAGCAGGTCCTTCCGGGCTTCAGCAACAAAAGATTACGGAACTTTCCGATACCATGGTGATGCCGCAAACAGAAGACGTAGATCCGAAAACTGGGTGAGTTTTCTGTTTTTTTTACTTTATTGTCTGAGGGTCAAAGATGTCACTTGTTGTGGCAAATATACACAAAGACACACAATGTTCTGTTGATTTTATTCACTTTTGTCTTATCTTTCTTTTCAACTTTATTGGTACAAAGAGTTATTTAATATTTTTATTACATGAGCTAGGATTATTGAGAATCAAATAATCAATTTTTCTCTTATTCAATTTTCTTTTTGTGTATTACAATAGTAAGATACTAAAGGGAAAAAAATTGTTACAATAAACCGGTTTACTGTTGCGTAACTATTTTTAAAGAAATCAATATCTCACGTGGCTAAGAATATCTGTTGCTACTTGGAACTGCATGTGTTGAACACAATTTGTTTGCCATCATCATGTCTTATCAGTCAAATTAAATCAGTAATAAATGAAACAAAAAAAAAAGCATAACGCACGAAAACCAAAGTAAAATACATCTTGACATTGATTATTTTTTTAATAAGAAAAATATAATACAATTTACACAAGGTAAGTTTTGAACACACCCCACAACCATCTTTGGCCCTAAGTGTTTAGCAATTTTTACACTTTTCTTATTCGCATTAGAGCACTTACTGATGATTAATAATTTTGATGATGAATAATTTTGTAAATTGTTATTTAGAAAAAAAACTTACACATTGTGATTGTTATATCTTGGAACACAGAAATTGCTAAACACCATCATTACTATTACATGTGATAGCATGTATACAGAGTGCATTTCGAATTACAAGGGAATTATACAAAGAATCTGATTTTAATTTTATACTAAAATGGACATGTGTTGCTTGAGTTACACATATCTTATATATATAGCGCGAAATGGACTCTATGTCAGATATATATATGTATATATATATATATCTACATATATATATATGTGTAATGAAAACAGTCGGACAAAGAGATTTCTCTGGATTGGTTTCTACACATGTTACGTGCATTTTTCCGTAAATAAAACGTGCGAATGAGACCCACCGGTCTCTCATCGTGACACGAGAACCAGCCTGATCTCTCTGTCCGCTCGGAAACCAAAATGTTTACATGTTGTCGATATTAATATTTCCACGCTTACGTGATGGCACTAAATGCCGCACATGACCAAATATATTCGGCCGATTTCAAAAAGTCACAGACGATAGATACTTTGAATTTCAAATTGCAATGAAAAAAAAAAAAGAAAAAAAAAGACCCATTTCTCGTTTACCATCGTGCTTTCCGATGCCTGCGCTTTACGATGTTGCCAGGATTTTGTATATTATATATAATTTTTAGATTAATCTTAAGAATTATGCATATCACGTATTTAATTGACGTATAAAGAAAAATACCACGAAATCTTACGCGATACCGTACTCGGATGATGAATAAAATCGACGCGTGCAAGTGTATTGTAATCAAGAGAGTGATCGGTTGAAAACTCAACCTGTTTGGGCTTTGGAGAAGATACCGGAAGGATCATATTTCCTCCGCAATTAGAAGATTCTACGAAATGAGATAAAGAATGAGAAAGAAACTGCTGCATCAAGTGGAGATTTCACATAAACACAAGGCGAGTATCACTATTTTCACTTCTTTCTGTAACAATAGTTTTTTTTTTCTCATATAGAAAATCAATTATCATCTGCACAAATATTGTACCGTTGGTACATCAATTTCGCATTGTCTTTGCGACTTTGTTTACCAAAAACGCGTATTTTTTCCCCCGTATTCCAATTTGGGATCGAAATATTTCACGAGTTATGGACAATTGTGCGCACATTGCTCGAGACATTCGTGTATCATTTTACGCGCGCTTTTCGGCGCGAATAAATTATCGCAAAAGACCGGTGTTTTTTTTTATTATATTATAAATCCAGGCTTGCAATGACAATTGCGCCGATGAGAGAAATGTTCTCAGATATTTGAGCTGTTTTGCGTTGCGCCTAAATTGGCTGCAATATTTGAAACAACGAGTTGTGCGCGTTCCATCGCTGTACAAGCGGAACGAAATTGACTTTTAAATACACACGCAAAGAAGAGCGAGGAAAAATCGTATTATTCAGTCACCGACATGTAAAAGTTCGATACTGCGTTGCACTTTTTTTGTGTAGTTTTACGCATCGAACTTTCATAAGTCACCTTTGAAAAGCTGAATAATAAATTTCGATTTTGCCTTGAATTTTGCGCAACTTTTTTGATTGACATTTTTACTTTCTCCTTTTTCGTACAATATGTATATCTGTCTGTGACGTACAGAAATGTTGCCGAGAGGTGTGTTCGCGTGTGCGTGGGAAGTCGTACCTTTGCGTCGCAACTCTTAAGAAGAAGATGCCACAAACGTCGTGAAACAGATTGTTTAAAAAAAAAAAAAAAGGTGAGAACTTTTTTTTCCTACCTGATTCAGTCTGCGTTTTTAAATTTTTCTACATCAAAGTAAGAAAGTAATAATTTTGTAATACAAGTAATACGAGAGTGATTTTTGAGCAAAATTTTGCTTCTTTTTCATCTGGTTTGCCAAGTTTTCTGGCTTGATCTTTACTTTTTTTCCCTTTTCGCTAATATTGTATATTGAGATGATCCTAACATGTGTGTGTGTGTTTGTGTGTTCGCGCACACATGTTACATGTAATATGTACGTATTATACACATACATACACATACGCTAGTGTTCTTTTATACGCGTCATGTTTTTGTTTTTTTTTTTTTTAATCTCGAACGTGGTGCTAGTTATGCTAACGAGTATCAACGGAAGTAACAATATTAGGTTTACAAAAAGAAGCGAGAGAATATTCGTAACTATAGTATTTATGAAAGGTTTTTTAAATACTATATGTACGTGTTTTTATACAAAAACTTGAATTGTGCGAATTCGGAAAGCTTTTGAGGAGGAGCTTTAATGAAACCTCTAGAGATCCGCTTTGACTTTGACGATAATCACGACGACTTTCTCGATTCCGCACGTTCACGGTCTTGTGACACACATTTTTATTATTGCCGCATCGGAAATAGATGCCCAGCAATGGCCCAAGCACCTTGCACCGACCACCTTGCAGCACTCACACAAGCATAAGATCTATCTTTCTCTGTTTTTCTTATATATTTCTCTCTATCTTCTCTCTTTCTTTCTCTTTCCTCTCTTTTCACTGCCTGTATGCAACGAGATATTGTAATGAACACAAAGAGCAGAATCAAAAGAGAAAAAAAAAAAAGAACAAAAGCTGTGTGTGGCCACGGGTCGTTCTCCGTTGCAATGTCCTTGGGTTTTGTCGATTTCAGGGAAGCAGGCGAGACCTTCGGCGGATTGTCGGGGATGCTTCGTCAGATACTCTCGCCCTCGCCCGAGACCGGTGAGATCGGCATGTCTGTCAGTTGTAACCTTCTGCAAAGCAACTCTATATTTACGAGTCAATCGTCAATGTTAACGTCGACGTTAGTCCCTCCGCACTTTCAGTCCGTGTATCCGGATCAGGCCCTGCTCGACCAGGTGCAGATCCTCACCGAGTCCTATCCGTGCAACACGTGCGGACTCGAGTTTCGAACCGCTCTTAAGCTTAACTATCACATACGAACGAGTCACACCATGCGCTCCGAGTACGAGCACAACATCGAGAATCAGCCGAGGTACTCGTGCGCCGTCTGCTCGCGCACCTTCGTCGCTCTGAGCCACCTGAAGATGCACGAGGTCACGCATTCCGCGCCCATGGCCACGTGCGCGTCGACCTCCGCGAATCTCGGGTCGTCCGGTGGCAATAACATGGAGAAGACGTTCGCGTGCGATCTCTGTCAGGCGAGTTTCCGTTATCGCACGCTGCTCGAACGTCACCGGAGGATGCACCAAGAGATCGGCCAGGACAAGCCGTACTCCTGTCCGAGGTGCCTGATGCGCTTCGAGACGCGCAACCTGTACAATCATCACGCGAAAACGCACAGAACGATGCCGGCGAGCAACGACAACAGAGTCGCCGGGAACGCGGTGTCGCCCATCGAGCCCATGCCCGGCAACCTCGGCAATCCCATGTTACCCGCCAAGTCCATGACCTATCCCTGCGACTCGTGCTCCAAGCAGTTCACCACCGCCGAGTCGCTGACCACGCACAAGGCTGTGCACAGGTCGAGACCGTTGGTCTGCGACGTGTGCGGCAAGGGCTTCACGCATCGCAAGTATTACGTGGTGCATCAGCGCATCCACACCGGCGAGAGACCGTACCTCTGTGCCATGTGTGGCAAATCGTTTACGCAGGCATCAACGTTAACCGTACACCGCCGATATCACACGGGAGAGCGTCCCTATACCTGCACGCTCTGCGGAAAGGGTTTCGTCACGCGAACGATCATGCTTAATCACATGAAGAAGCACTGAGGTGACACCCCGGTGACGAAAACTCTCATCGTATTCGCGACGCGATTTTCTAACATAAAAAAAAAAAAAAAAACAAACACTCCGCGTCGAGGATAATATCAAAGTATTATTTAAAGTTCAATTTTTATTATCACTTTTTAGAGAGAAATAGTCTCTCTCTTTCTCTCTTTGTTGAGAACGGTTATATATTTATTATTAATTTTAGTTAAGTTGAACTCTCCCCGTCTTACACACGCAAATGTGAGATGTAGTTAAAATTCTTTCGTGAAAAGGTAGGAGTAAGAGTAGAAGTAATATATAATTGATATCAATGGTTATTTATTAGGAAGAAAAAATGGGCAAAGTTTAATTGCCGATTAATTTAATGTCTATACGATTTGAAAGCGTACTTTACTGAATTAAATACTCAGTAAAACGTTAACGACTCGGTTAAACGTTGCAGTTCTATTCAGAATTTTTTTTAGATTTATCTTTCTTATTCTGCAAGTTATTGATGTTCAAGTGCCTAAAATATTGCATATCATAATATAATATACTAAATGTGTGGCGAATATGCTCAGTAAGATCCAAAAATTCTATCTACTTGGTTGAAACGTGAAAGGTCTTTTCAAAAAAATATGAAGTCTTGTTATTTTTCAGCAGAGTCTTTCCTTTTTAGTTACATATATTTATGAAAGATATATTGGAGTAAAAAAAAAAAAGGAAGACACAAAATAAAAGACTTGTTCTTAAAGAGACTTCAAAAGATGGATCAAAAGGATTTTATTATGTATAAAGAGAACAATGAATCAAAGAGTGTGTAACTTGGATCTTTCTACATATTTAACGTAACGAAACTAATATAGTTTTCAGATAAAGTATATTTACTGACGGGTCGGATTTTTAGACGAGAACCTGTTATAAATGTTGTAATCACTGTGATATCATGTGTACGTTACACACAAAATGTTTATGATAATACTATGACATTACTAATTACTAGATGTTGGTGCAGATAATACGCATTCATCAAATGATGTAACTTGGGTTTTAATCAACTTGGATTTTAATCAAAGAAACTAGTACCTGCGCACCAGAAAAAAAAAAAGAGGCAATCTACAAGGTATTTTTTCAGGAATATTTTATCGTAAAATTTTCAATTGCATTAGATGTAAACTACACCAAGGATGTGCTCATCTGTTAGAAATACAGCAATGAATTTTAAACGTAATTTATAACAAAATAGCGAAAGACAGGGTCGTAGAACACATTAGTAGTATTAATTAATTACTCAAGTATGAAGTGTAAATATGATCATCTGTTCAGAGAGATAATTGTAAGTGTGATTACGCGTGTGATTCGATCAATGGTACAATTACATATAGAGACACGAGACGAGATTAAATGTAGCATTGTTTTGCGAGAAAAAAAAATTAACTTTTTTATTTATATATCGGGAATTTGATACGTAATTTGGTAAAATATTTAAAACAAGTCATTGCAGAATAAATGTGCATTGTGTACGTCGGTACCGTAGGAATCATACGTGTCGATAACATAGCGTACAGTCTTACCTAAGACGATAATTGCGCAATTTCTCACATGAGTTTCTACAGCAATTAGTGATTCATTTTATAATATAAAGCAGAAACGAGTATTGGGAAAATACTCAACTGTTTTGTTTTTGTTAGAAAGTTATAAAAATTTACAACATCTGTAGATTACACAGTGCTGATGCTGTGTGTGTATCTCGTATGTATATATATATATTGAAACTAAATATAAAACAATAAATGAGACAATTTATATGCACACACACACTCACACATACACAATCTAGAAAAAGACAACACTGACACACAAGTTGATATCGTCTGCATATTTTCAATCAAACACTAACATAAGTATAACAGAAAGTAATTAGAGTAATTTAATAATAAGCAGTTGTATTTTGTAATCGCATAATTATAAACAATCGCTATGTTTAGTATGACAAAAAAAATAACTAGTGCCTGTTGACTAATCGCGACTTTTTAGCACCGTTTAAGCTTGTACGAGACATCAGGAGGAAGAGAAGTGTGGCTAAGAGTAATAAAGGAAATATTTGGAAATCACTTGAAAGCGCCTTATTGATTATCTACCCGAGTAAAGCTTCGTCAAAAACGGAATTTCTCTTTGGACTGGAAATTATATAAAACCAGACAAGATCCGTCCGTATAAGATACCTCGATTATTTCGTAAAAAAAAAAAAAAAAAAACAAAAACGTTAACGCTATGAAAAAACGGGCGAGAAACAAGCAGTTGATTGACTTCCGTATGTGTCTCTCTTCTTTGCAGATGTTTTGTATCAAAGGTCGTGCTGATCCCGAGTCGAAAGCGGACCGCAACCGGTGAATGCAAGCACGTCTTTCTCCAGGAAGTTGTTCGCGCGGAAGTAGTGACGCCGGGTTCGAAGACTGATAGCAAGAAGCCGCGGGATGTCACCCGTTTGCGTCTCATGCATTGCAAACTCTGCGGCGATAGTTACGTGTACAATCAGAGTCTCTCAGAATCGGCGGAAGAACTGATTTTGGAGAACGACCGGCTGGTCTGCGAAACGTGCGGTGTGACTTTTCTGACCATGTTGAAGCTAATGAAACATCAAGAGGAGCACGAGTCCGAACTGCGTTTCACCTGCGACATGTGCGAATTCGCGACTGCGAATAGGAAGGATCTAATTGCTCACGAGAATTTTCATTCGTTAGAAGCGCTCGCCGCGTACAAGTACGAGTGTGAAGTGTGCGGCGAAAAATTTCAGAGTAAAGGTAATTGTCAGGTGCATTTGTTGTCGCACGCGCCGGACGAGCCGTATAAGTGCGACGATTGCGGCGCCTCGTTTCGCCACCGTCAGGGTCTGCGATTGCACGCGAAGCTCCATCAACCGGATTACGTGCCGCCGCAGCGCAAGCACCACTGCGAGGTGTGCCGCAAGCGTTTCTCCCGAAAACAGGTGCTGCTGGTGCACATGAAGACTCATCGCACTTCCGCGGAGCCGCAAAACGAATACGTGTGCAAGATATGCGGCAAAGTTGTGTCCAGCAAGACGTATCTGGCGGTGCATCAGCGCAAACACACCGGCGAGAAGCCGCACGTTTGTGACGTCTGCGGCAAGAGCTTCATCTCGCAAAATTATCTGAGCGTGCACCGTCGCACCCACACTGGCGAAAAACCGCATCAGTGCGGTTACTGCAAAAAGAGATTCACCCAACGAACTACGTTAGTGGTGCATCTGCGGGGTCACACCGGTGACAAACCTTATCCTTGCACGTCTTGTGATAAATCGTTCGCTTCTAAGACCATGCTTAACTCGCATCTTAAGATTCACGCGAAGCAAACCGCGCAGGCGGAAACGTCGGAAACGTCGCAGTAACGACAACGAGGTTCGCGAAAACAGTCAATCATCGTCTCTTCGATCAATGTATAAAATTTGTTTAACTGAAGCGTCGCCGTTATAGGTTTCTTTTTCGCACGATTAAGATCTTGCTCTTGTTTTGTTTCACACTTCTTTTTTATTATTTTAGTTAAGATGCAACAGTATAGAGAAGCTTCTAAAGAAAACAATTGTGTGTTTGGCAACGTGAACACAGACTGATGAACTTGGAATACTGTAAGATAATTTTTTTGTACAAGTGTAAGAGTCGGCGCAATTTTTAAGGTAATAAGAGCGTGGGTTTTATACAGTAATTATTTTCGCGCTGTCATGTTGGAACTAGACAAACTCGCTTTTGTAACAACATCGATCAAGCGGACCGTGTTAAACGTACGAACATCTCTTTTGACGCTTTCGCCTACGTTTTATTACGCAAACAAAATAGATCAGCTATATTTGATAAAAATAGACCGTCATAAGCTGTCGACTTGCTCTGTGTTCAGAGTAACAAAACATTTATATATGCATATTATAGGCATGTGTATTTTAAGGAATTATAACACCGACTGTCACCGCAAACTCTGTCGTACAAAGATTTAATTTAGGAAACGAATCATTAACATTTTTCTTTGTACTGAAATAATATAAAGTGCATATAAAGTGCAAAAGTTAGAGACAGAAGACACTTTTTTTCCTCGCAAGTTTGTATGACAACAGTCTGTATTTTTATCTATATGCAGGATGACGTAACGGTATTGTTTACAATTTATATTCTGACAGAGAGAGATTTCTTTATCATTTATACAATGTAACATGTTTATAAAAAAAATGTAGGAAATTGTCAACGCTAAACTTTCCTCTAGTGCCTTAGTTGCATTATTCTTTCTACAGTAAGACACACACACGAACATTTATATATGATTATACGGAAATATCGCAAATAAAGATCTATGAAACAGGCAATTTGTAAGTAATGCAGAGAGCAACATCTGAGAAAAATCTTTACAACAAGACGTTCGGAATCGCGAAAATTCATATATTTCTATATTATTATAACGCGTACTTTCTTCTCGTCGTTACGCACGCAAGTAGTTTGAAATGTTCGGAACCGATCTGTCATTGATACGCAGCTCTGAAATCTTGTGTACAGTAAGTAAGATGATTTTTTTTTTTATAATTGCAGATTGAACACATACGCCTTAGTATTTTTTTTACAGTTGGAAGACTGGTACAATGTAAAATTAAAGGCGTATTCTTTTGGATTGATGTTTAATTTTATTATATTCCTTAGTTTAATTTTATTGTATAATT
>QVOA01000771.1:0-50315 GCA_014825685.1 Pseudomyrmex cubaensis
CTACTTCTGTGCTATTGCATTCTGATTGTAAAACTTAAGCGATTTTAAAGCACAAACAATTCAACAAAGACACTCGATTTAACAAAATTGCCAAACATTTGCGTGCGCGAACTTTTCGTGCTACAAAGAATTCTAAATAGATTTCAAAACATGCGATTATATAATAAAAACGTAATTTATTCAATTTTATTGTATCATAAAACTTTAACGCTGGTATCAAAAAAAATTTAATTATATAGCACCGATATATAATTAATTGAGCGATATATTACGTCAGTCTCCTGACTCGACATTTATCCATATACCCCGGAGCGCACGCGTGCGCGTGAGTTGTAACGGAGAATTGCACAGACAAAGCCGCAAAACCCACTTTCCAGAGTGAATTCCCTATGCCTAAAGCACTTCGCTGCTTTACAAGCATCTTAGTTGCATAAGCATCTTACTCTAACAAGCGTCGATAACAAGAACAGAGCAGTCTGTAATTCTGTATTAATAACATATGTTTCTCATCGTTGATCAAAGCAGACAATTCGCGAGTCGATCCTCATTTATCGCGAGAAATTCGTGTTCGGATTATCTTAACATTTGCAATCGAATTAACTAATTCGCGCTTTTTGTTTTGTAACATTAACCAGTTGTTGCGTACAATAACAGACTTTTTCTCAAAAAGTGACTTGGTGGATATAGCAAGTCCGGACAGGTGTGTATATACTTGAACAATAATAGAACCCCTAATGGCTAAGTGCTAAAGAAAACATTTAAACCGAAACAAAGGCTTTGCCTTAATTAAAAGACCGAATCTCCTCTGCCTGGTCTCGACGTGAGTAAAACACAAGGATGCAACGAGATTATCGCGCAATTTCCTTCCCTTCGTTCGTTTCTCCCGTTTTAAGAAAAATACGATAACGTTATCCCCGCAACCCCGCAATCGTTTGCAGTTCTCTGCCCCTTAATTCCACGCGTGTGTTCACGTCGTCCGCTACATGCCCGCGAGCTCCGTAACTTTTGTGCAGCCGTTGTGCGTACGCTGACCAAAGGTAAACTGGAAGCAGGGTCGATACGCCAGCGGCAAGATAGAAAGAGAGAAAGAGAGAGAGAACGAGCGCAAATAAATAAGCAAACAAAAAAAAAGAAAAGGTCACGAAAATATATAGAAGCGTCGGCAGTACCGGTGAGGAATGGGGGCTGAAGAGATTAAAAAAAAAGCATAACAAAGACGCAACAGCCGCAGAGAGTAGCCAGAGAAAAATCAAGAAGCATGGTATGCGTACTACTTGCAATTCCACGTACACTGAATCGTTCCGCGCGAGAGGGAAAGAAAGTTTCCCTTCGACGCGCAGTTCTCTTTCAGTTTGCTGTCCATTGCTGTCGGTCTGGGATAAAATAACGCGCAGAAGAGTAAAACTCGTTCCCTCTTTCGCAAAATCGATTTAGTGTTCCGCTACGTACGTATGTACATATACGGGAGTATACGGAGAAGTTGGGAAATTGTCACATGAGTGTCTCACATACACAAACGCACACACACGCTGATTAAATATTAGCTAAGTAGGAAATCGCGCAATATTATATTTTCCACGTGGCACACGCTTCTATGGGCGGACGACTACTGTTTTCGTGTAAAATTTACATAAAAAATTGAAATTGAGATAAGATTGAAACGAGATAAGCATTAACAGCTCGAGGCAAAAATGTATGTACATGTGTATACCGAGAGATTAGACAATTGCATATGACAAAATAATTTTTCTTGAGAACGAAAACTATCGACATAAAAGAAGAAAATTATAAGTACAACGAGAAAAAAAACATTACTCCATAATTTGTTTAACATAAAGGTTTTTTTATCTCATGGCAATAATTTTTTTTTTTTTTGAGAGCATTCAACTTTGAACACCCGATATACGGAGACTACACATAGGCCGCATGCACATACGCTCTCGCATGCGCGCTTTTTTTCGCGCGCAAGTCGTACCTTAGCCGGGAACACACGTTGGCGAAATTTATTCGTCTGCACGGCCTCTTAAATCACGACCCTCTAGCCCGATTTCGCAAGCCCTTTCGCGCAGCACCACGTGCACCCACGTGCTCGCTCACGTAATCACCGCCACCACCACCACTACAACGGGTGTTTTCTTTCGCCCTCTTCAGCGTCCCGTTATCGCCGTTTCTCTCCTCGCCCACGACACCGGCACCTGCTACTGCCGAGAACGGCAGTGCATATTTTATTTTCAAAGGCTGGCCGCATTGACAATTTGCAGCGGCGTTATGTAAATGCGCCGTCACGTACGCGCGTGCAACCACCGTGTTCCACCCTCCGCGATGAGAGAGGATTTTGGGAGGAGACGGCGGTCGAGACGCAGTCGAGGATGAAAACGGAAGTTGGGGACCGAAGGTTTTGTAAGCGCTCGATCGCTCGGAAAAGTGCACTGTGAAGCGTATTCTCTCCCTCTCTCTTTCGTTGCGCGTATACACCTGCGAGATGTAGCACGTCGCGAAGAAAGAACGAGCAAGGTGTTCTCTCTAAATATGCATGTACCGCATCTAGATGCGTCTTTCGAAAGATACACGAAAATAATGGCGTATATGACATGAATAAATGAACAGAAAGAGAGAAAGATATTGGAGAAAAAGTACACGCATACCGCATGTAGCATAGAAAGATGCGTGGATAATTCATAAAACATCGCAAATCTTTTTTTTTTTTTTTTTTTTGATCGAACCAAAGCTTCGATAAGGCTTTCCGCTGACAGAGAAATTAATTGACCGAGAATGACTTTGGACATCGCGCACGCCTAACTATGGGGGGAAGTTTCGATAAAGTTAAATGTCGGGAGATATAGTTGTTAGTAAGATTTAAGAGGAGACGTCGATGGCGTATATAAGATAACGCGGCGAATGATGGAACGACGCTATGTCGCGATAATGCATTCCCCGACATTTTCTTTTCGCCGCCTCTCACCAAGAAAAGCCGGAAGCTTCTTACGTTGCGATTTTTCCCGCGGCACTCTCTGCGCCATACGCGACGAATATTTCACACCGCGCCGCATACCAGATACGACGAAATTTATGAGCAGCGAGAAACACATTCGAGTGGATTCCTTCTCTTCTCGACATCCTCGCGCGATTGCGCTCGCGTTCAAATTACCGATAATGGCAGAAAAAAAAAAAATATTCGCGATTAATCGACGTCGTTAATCGACAGCGACTTATCGTTTCTACCGATAAAACGAATGCACTTGTTTTTTCGAATGCCGACACAGCAAAAAAAATGGGGTATTTCTTTCGCAACAACTGTGTATATTTCACCCCATATCTTTTTCTTTTTATTCAGTTAACATTTTTTCTTGCGTTATCTCTCCGACCTCTTCCGAATATTGTGCATCATTGTGAGCAATTTTCACTTATTAACCCGTAATCAAAACAATATAAAAATCATTCTCCATTTATATCTTGAATACAGGTAACATAAAACAGAATCGGTGTGAAAGAGAATCGAATCTTCATCTTGCACGATGCGTTTAGCAAACGCGCATTTTTCCATGCGCAATGTGACGTGTGCAAATAGCCGGGCATTCTCGCGCAACATTTGTGTCTGTCCGTAAGAAAATACTTATGCGGACAACGCCGTTTTTCACAAGATCGAGAGAAATGTGCGATCATTACGAGCCCACCAGGTTTAACCATACATCAGGACTTTAATGAGATTTAAAAACAAAAGAGCCGATATACAAGATGTCGATGTATGTAAATTACTTTTATTCAAATAGAATCATACATTTCGATCCCTTTGGATATTCTTCGGTGAACGAAATTGAATGTAAGTTAAAACATTAAATCCAAAAATTGATGGCATTGTATAAAAGTCGTCAAGAAATATCAGAAAATCAGCCATAGCTCAGGATTATAAAATCAAACAAACGTATGATCGTATGATTCTATTTGAATAGAAATATTTTTTCAAAAAAAATGTCAGAAAGTTTTTAACAGGGTTAACAGCGGAGAAATGCGTCAACAGACGCATTTGTAATTAAGTAGACACTTGAATGACACTTTTTTTTTTTTTATCATTTATATGTACACAGCTCTCTTTTTCAGTCTCCAACTCCGCATCCAAAACACACGCATGCAGACACAGTACATTTGAGTTCGGCGCAGCGGTCGAGTTCGCAAGAGCTTCTGGCAGCATTGACACTTTTACGCAGTAGGAAAAATACCGCTTTTTGTTTTTACATAGTCGCATTATGGCAGTCCCATTCCATTTTCCTTGCCCGACCTCGCATTCCCCGCGTACTTCAGCCTTCTCCGTTCCCGTACACGGCATTCCCCTTTACATGCACAACGTCAGATATACGACACCACACGCGCGATGCGCTGATGTACGGTCGAGCCCTCAGCTCCCATCCGCTCCCGTGTCGCAAGCACGGAAGTTCGAAACAATGTTTCACTCGCGGGTGTTTGAAATCAGGAGTGGATCGCAGAGAGGGCGAAGGGCTCCGGGCATCGCGGTTTGCGGATAATGCCGAGTTGACAGCCGCCTCGGAGTTATTCGCGTAACGATCGCGTCGCGTCCAATTCGCGACGGTCTATCGTGTGGTCTCGACGATGCTCGATAAAAGACAAAACTCATTACATTATCAGTGACAACGGGAGGATCTTTCAACCTTCGCACAAATAAAAAGTTGACGAAGAAATGTAAAAACTAATTTTCGTGTGTCAAACAGAGATAAGAAACCGATCAAACTTCACTTCCCCTTGTAATTGTAGATCGCGGAGTAGAAATACAAGATGATTGATTTGAAAGAACTTACGCCGACAAATGAAAAAAACTTGATCACGCGGTACGTTTGATGCATCGCGTAACAAGAACGTAATTCGAACGTGACTGCGAGAGTTTTTTTTTTAGTCGCAAGGAAAAGCCTTAATTAAATTTCATATTCTTCGATCAACATTTCTTTTTCCACGCGGCGCTTTAAGTTTCATTAAAACCGCTTTGCCTCGTTCAAGCGTTCCACGCCATATTTTTTCGTCGAACAACAGCAAAAAAATTGAGGTCAAATGGTACATTAATTTTACTTGAAACGCGCTTGTGTGTGACTTTCTTTTTCCAAAATTTTATCACGCAGAAAACAGTTCTTCCACGCTGTTTGTTGACAAAACATATACGCAATCGTTGCGCAAAGTGTGATTTTTTTTCTTTTTTTCTTTTTTTTTTTTGCATCAAAACCAAACGACGCGAGCAAATCCGTAAATTAGCGCGGATTTAACTGCAACCGATGCAACGCGATGCAATTAAAAAGTTCACCAGCGCAAGTTCGGCTTTGCGTTACCTCGGCCTTTGTGATGCGAGCAAAGCGAGCCAATGTTCGATAGAATCGCACGGTCCGTTTGATCCAGGAAGTTGAGAAACGAGGGTTCAACGTTCCTTGAGAGTCACCCGCGTTGTTTTCGACTGCCTGCTACTAGTCGAAGCGTCTTCGCAAACGTGTAATGAAATGAACGAAATTAGATCAGACTATAAACGTACTTTCCAATTTATAGTTTCTGCAAGTTTCCGCGTTCGCCGATTCCTAATTTATACGGAAACAATTTCCACTTCATTCAGAAAATACTGCAGAAATAGTTAACGCGCAACAAAGCCTAGATATTTTTCATTTCGCGAGATAAAAACAAGAGAAAAATATTAAACATCAACATTTTGAATTTACGTTTTAAAATATTTCGTGGTCTTCGTTAGTAGAAAAATTTTTGATAAAGCAACGATTGCATACTTGTTCCAAAGTTATTAAAAAGAAAAAGTTAATTTCAATATTATTACAAACGTACACATACTTTTCTGGATTTTCTGTGGAATTTAACGGGATTGCATGCGTTTCCACGGATTATGCGAAGAGGAAGGCGGTCGATTCCCAGAGCGGAATAAAACGCATACAACGTGCGCATAAATATGCACATGTCGTATGTAATTCTCGATGCTCAGAACTAAACGATGCGCCCGTACATATACGTATGTACGTTGTATTCCGCTCTACGGCGTGATTTACGGGGACGCGTCTGCCTCCCTGTTGATGCGATTCAATATTGTCGATAACATTCCCTATGTCACTCTAACTAAACTGCAACAGTCAATCCGCTGATAACAAGAACGATCGAAAGACTCAAGTCCATTACTTGCGCAATTAAAAGTCTATCTCGTCGTTATTGGAAACTTTATGTTCTATGTCGAGGATAAGAAGACACGTAATTTAAGAACACGTAATTTAAGAATTGTAACCGAGAGACGATACTATATATAATAAATAATAACTGTGGATTGCGAAAAATATACAGAATTTATTGACTTCATAAATACGAGAGTTTTAATATTTTTAATTTAGCAAAATGATTTCTCTCTTTCTCTCAATATATATATTTTTTGTGCGCATCCAACAGCGAGATGTTGTTTTCTATTAAATTCAACTTAGTTCGTCTTGAGAAAAAAACGCGCAAAATACACTTCGTCCTACTTCTCAACTTTACGAAAGATACGTTTAAAACTTGGATTTCAAACTCTCGCTAATTGTTTCGTCTACCACGATACGCGCTTACTTTCGAAGAAAAAGGGCACCGAAGTTTCTTGAATTTCTCATTTTTACCGTACTTCTTGAAATCAAAATATAATAAAAATTTTACACACTTCACAAATAAACAAATGATAATTCTAAATAATAAGTGTATAAAGATTCTCTTAGGAATTCCTTCGGTGCTTTGAATAGATAAAATCTATCTGGTAAGTAAAATGAAATGGGGGTTTATTAAATATGATAAACAGACTGTTTTGAATTTATTTTCAACCATTATCAACCGGTAAAAAGTGATGAAGTGGGAGATTAAAGAATATGAAAAATGATAATAAAAACTTTTCATCACAGGGGAATAAAAAAATTCTAATCTATCGATATCTCATTTACTTTTGCTCTTACAATGCGCTACGTAATGTGCTAGCTTAATCGTGTAAATTGTGTCGTTCACATGTTAATACTGTTAGTAGCTAATCCAGTGTTATAGACACGTTGAAACACCATCAGGGTGCAGAATGTACAGAATGTTTCAAAACGAACGTAATAAAAAAATGGATATTCTCGAACTATAAATCTTAAAAGATATTTGTGAGGATCTAAAGTTTTCTCTCGAATGAATCTTTGTCATCACGAGTCTTCAATGTTGAATGCATCCACATGTACTTGCAGTAATCTATCGTTCGAAAAACTTAATTAATAACTTATCAAGGCTCGTGAAAATTAAACCAAGAATAATATAAGGCCAATACGAGCCGTTCCCAGGATGTTGAGCGGGAACAAAACGCGAAAAACTACTACATATAAATCAATTCTTGAAAGAACTTCGTTTTTCCCGATTCTCTGTTTCCTCCCACTTTTCTGTCAAAGCGCAAATAATTTTTTAATGCTTGCATTTTATGGAACACCAAGTAGATACCCGAGTTCGAGCGGTGCCGTTACGACGTCATAAATTTGTTACGCCGACCGTTAATGGCAGCTCGTGAATCACAGGCGCGGCACCTTCGCCGGACCTACCCCGTGTTTTCGCGCATTTCCACGCCGAGATTGCGCACTGAGCGATTCCGCGAGCGTTCAAGCTTTTCCAGGGGGGAAGGAGGGAGGGAGCGAGCTTATGGTCACTAATGGAGTTCTCTGAAAACGCGGCGCGAGATCCATCTCGGCCCACCCCGAGAGATTTATCTGGCCGGCCGTTCGCGAAAGAATCGGATAACTCGGATATATATTCACCGGCTGCGTCATGAATTATTCGATACCACTCGATCGATTATCATCGATCTATATTTCACGACGAGAGGCCGTCGTGTGTTCTTCAAATTAACCTCGAGGCTTGCGCAGCTGCGGAATTTCTCTCTCTCTCTCTCTCTCTCTCTCTCTCTCTCTCTCTCTCTCTGGCAGAGAAGCGAGCACAGAGAACGGAAGGCAACCTAGGCCAATTACAGACATGCTCAAATTGAATTCCAATATGAGAAGACACTGGGATTCCAGGAATTACGAGCGATTGTTTTCGATAACAGTCTCCGATCAGACGATCCTGCTTCTGACGTTTTAATTTGCTCTCTCTCTCTTATAACTCCGCGAAACATTGTTGCGCGATAATTAAAACTAAAAATAAAAAAAAAAGAAAAACAAAACAAAACAATTCAGCACACGTGTATCAGTGACACACACGCTGAATAAAATCGAGCAATATATCGTTGAAAAAAAAACCATGGCAGAGATACAATTTCAGTTTCTACAATTAAACTACAGAAATATCGATGAAAATGAAGTGTCATCACCGCTTTTTACTTAAAAAAAAAAAACACAATTCACATTATTCGCTTTTGATAGGGTAATATGTATATCTTTCTTATAAACTCTCTTGTACACATACGTGTAACATCACTTTAATTGGATCATGTTTTTTGGACAAAACGTCGTCGTCATGACTACCGAAAGCTTTTCACGGAAACGTGATACAATTCGCGGACATTCTTCATTAAGCTTCGGGAGCTTTTAAAAGTTAGAAACGAAGCGGGACAGACGGCGGCAACATCGGTAAGAAAGAGCGACGTTGATCGGACGACGGCGAAGAAACTTCTGTAACGAATGAGAAACTATATAACGCCGTTTCTCGTTCTCGCCGATATTTCTACGACAGTTAATTAATATCAAAAACGGTGACTGACTCACGAGTAAACTCTGCTAATCGGTAACATATATCGGTGGTATATATTCGAAATACAACGGTGGAGAGATACCGTGGCTCGAGATAACTGATCCTGAAGGATGAAGGCTAAGCAATGAAAGGATCAAGCTAAATGTAATGAGAGAGAGGGAGAGAAAGGAATACAAAGAGAGGTTGAGACAATTTAGATACAAAGTTTCTCTAAGTTGTGCTGAATCGTTACCACGTCTTGATTCTCGACTGTCGACTTAGAATCTCGGCGCTCTACTGACACAGAAATGCCTATATTTGCATCTCCGGGGGAAGTTTAAGTGTAGTAGATCGGCCTGTATATAGCTTGTATAACGCGCACTTTGCGGTTTCGACCACCGCCCAGGTTTCTACAATACCATCAAAGTTCGTAAAATCGAGTCGCGGCGTAATATAATCGGAATTACAATCTCGAGGAACTTGAGCGTAACGAACGCTTCTCTTTGATCTATCCCGCTTCTGCAAAATCTCTCAAACGTATGCCGCGAACATCTTCTTCCCCGGGAATGATTGCTTTTGTTGCAGCGTCACACACACACACACACGCGTGACAATCAGTAGGAAGGAAGCGTTAATACAAAAAATAAAAATAATAAATATTGTGAGACGACTTCAAACAAAATAAAAAAAAACACAATATTAATTTTATAAAAGAGAATGCAATGTTAATTTTATAAAAAATCCAATTAAAGCGTACCAGCGTCAAGGAAAGGGAAATTTTTTTGTTTTTCTTTTTTTCGGTAGAAAACTCGCCGTTGATGAAAGACTCGATTGATTTAATTTCAAATCCCGACGCGCGCTACTCCGCGAGCGCGTCTTCCGCACGATAATCCTTTAATTCAATTATCGGAGGAAGAAAGGAAGGAAGAGGTCGGTCGAAATTCTGTCTTTAAATTGAAATCGATTCGCTTTGCATCCTGTGGGAGAAGTGTCGGGACGAGATAAAGAGCGCGCGAGGGGACTTCTCGAACAGAAACAGATGCTGTGTGCCGAATCACATGAAATTCTCTCACATGACTTCGTAATCCTTTGTTTAATTTGAATGAAAACCTATGACAGGTATTGAATGTTAACGATACACTAAAAACCGGAAAGTATAAGTACAATTTTCTAAACAAGCACATATTTCTGCTTTTATTGTTAAAAACTCGAGGAAGAAAATATTTTTGCGATAATTATTCTCGATTACTTGATATAAAATGAGTTATTTCGTAATTAGAGATAGTAACCCAACAACGTAATTAGAGATAGTAACCCAACAACGTAAATTTTCTGTTTCTCACGTGTATAGAAATAAATACAACTGTGCAAAACAGTTCAGCAAACGATAAACACCCTTGTATCGCAGAATTTATTACTTCTTTCCGCGCGCACGCTATCAATTGTTTTATTTGTGTACGCTGCATTTAATCGGATATATCTGTGATGAAATTTAATACGAGCACGGGCAAACGTTAAATGTGAAACGCGTGGTGTAGACAAGCAAAAATAATTTTCTCTTCCGAGTTGTAACGACGAAATAAATGCGCGGAATCAATACAAATGTACTTTACATTTTTCATTATCTCTCTTTAGATTAAATCGATACTTGAACAATTTCTAAAAGTACTCTCTTTAATAAATTATTGTTCGTGCGACAACATAGGACGTTCATTTATAGAAAATTTTATCGCAAGAAAAGTAAGCGCGTATTTTTATATCTCGCGATAAAAAATCGTTATTGTTTTTTTTACTATATATATTGTACGTCGTAAAACCTATGAAATATTGAGTTGTCAAAAAGGTTTTAAACCTTTTTCGGGTGACGTGTAGTAAAGCCGCAGAAATTCTACATCGACGGAACAATGGCACTGCCCGGAAGATGCAAAAAATCATATCCATTAGAATAGGGCGCACATATTTAGTTTGATTGTATTTTATCTCACAAAGATTTGAAATAAAGCTCTCGATAAAAAAAAAACAAACAAAAAAACGAGCTCTAAAAAGATTCAAAACTTTTCCGACAATAACCCAATAAAATGTAATCAGAAATGTTGCACGCACAATTGTGGCAATGCGAGCGTGTTTGTAAAGCGCTTCTTGATGCGAACTGTGCAACAAAGTGCATTTTGCGTAGATGACAATCATTAGCCAGTTTATCGAGAGTGCGGCGCAGACTCAATAGCGGACAATGAGTTTCCCCACATATCCCCGGACCCATGGTCCGTACCATCCACACGTTGTAGGTGTGAGCGCGAACACGTGTTCTAAATGCGTCGTTTGGCTCGGATAATCGTTCGATCGGAAAACAGACGTTCCGATAATCGACATTCCGGCGCAGCGCGCGAATCTACAAGCGCACCCGTCGGAACGATATTGTCGCGCTGCTGGCTCGGATTTCTATGGCCGGCAAAATTTCCATGGCGAATAACCCAGCGCGACGTGGAAAATAAATTATATAATGGCGTAAATGGGGCGCGTAATTAAAATCGCGCGCCGATTTTTCTCCAAAAGCACTTTAACGTAACGTTCGAAATATATCTCAAGAACAAATACGCGCTTTCTTTATTACGCAAACACTTTTTGCGCGCTACATAATTTTCCCAAAACGTTGTGTAAACATTGCAAACGTAACTACACGCAAGATATATGCTACGTATGTTCTTCGATGTTAAAAGTTGTTCTGTACTTACGTAGTTATACGTTTCATTCGTTGTAAAGAGAGAGTTATATTGCATGTATATTCAAATGTGAATGTATATAATAAAGAAAGATGGCATATTTTTCTTTATTGTTTAGCATAAGCACGAGAGTAAAACAAAACGATTTTCTTTCTCAATGGCGGACACACATACGCCACGCACTCGCTCTCATGTAAAATTATATTTTTCTTCGTCGTATGAAAAATATCAGCTCTGGAAATATCACGTGCGCGAAAATACAGAAATGTAAAATAAACGAAACGTGTTTCTGTAACGTTTGACTTCTGCTAGCAATTTCGCGTGCACGCGAATTATACCGTTGTCGGCGTTGTTGCAAAAATCAGACGAGAAAGAGAGAAGAGAGAGAGAGTCAAACGTTACGAAACGCGCTACGAAGAAACACAGAGTTGTGTTATCCGCGCTAGGTCGCTTACGGTTAGCAAAAGGTCAAAATGCGCGCAAAAAAAAGAGCGACGGAGAGAGAAAACAACCAAATGTCAAATCACCGGTTCGGTGCACGCACTGGCGGCAGTCCGTCAATCGTGATTTGCGTCGCTGCAACGACAAAAACTCGGATGCCAAGCTCGATACGGGAACAAAATAGTGAAGAATAACACAAACGGAAATTCCGAATAAACACGCGACAGAGTCCTGCCGAGAGAAGCACAGAGCGCATCCATAAAACTGTCGCTCCATTTACGGAATAACCGAGGCGGAACAGTCACGACAGTCAGTGTACGAAATCTCGAAAAGGGATTCAATTAACCGGAGTTCGGATCAAATGTGATCGGCTTCTCGCAAATCGCGCTTTTTGAGGAAATGGCGTACTACCTACTACCTTCCTTGAGGCGATTCGTTTCCGCAACGACGATATCCCGTCGGTATGTCGGAGGCTAACTTTATTATACGTACGATTGATTCTACCCGAAAGAGAAGAAATCGCGCCGATATAGAGATCGAAGAGATATAAAGTTCGCCCCAGAGAGAGAGAGAGAGAGAGAGAGAGAGAGAGAGAGAGAGAGAGAGAGAGAGAGAGAGAGAGAGCAAGAAGCTCGAGTCGAGTTTTCATCGCTCGATACTTCATATACTTTGCGCCGTTTTAGGTCTGACTGATGATGTTTCGACAATACTCCTTATTATATGTTATATTTCGAAGCGCTTGATTTTCCGCTTGCGTTTGCAATACACGGCGCGCTTCGTTTGCGCCGAGTAAATAAAATGCCGACCACGCGCGAAGCACTTTTCTTTCATGCCCCTCTTATATATATCTCTCCTGAAATCAAGCTTCTCTTGAGTACGTCTCTAGCCGCGTCAAGAGACACGATGTATACGTACTTATCATACACACACACACCCGCACACACTTGCGGAGGATGAGTTTGAGAGGACTTCATATCTTTAGTATTTTACTTCAAGTATTTTACTCGAAGAAAAAGACTGAATTTTCTTTACTCTTACGCGTAAACTGGTATCTTCGCTTTACACCTTACAAAAAAAAACCGAGCAAATTCCTAAGTAGAATATTTTAAAAGGCAAATAAATATATTTCTGTGAGGAAACAGACCGAATAATTGACTTCGATAATTAATTATTCGCGAATGTGATTGAGCGAAAATGCGCCCCGATATTTACGGCAAATATTTTCCAATAAGTGACACATTTGCAATAAATTTGACCGTGATTATTTGTAACGAGGTGACTGAGTTAATTCGGGGGAAATATTTAAATGTGCGAACACACGCGTTTATGTAATCAACTTTATCGTAAATTTTGCGCTCACTCTTTATTGCCTTCATGGACAAGATAGCCTGTAACATTTGATGAGAACTCTCGGCGCGAATGCGTTTCAAATTAAATGCAAACCTTGGCGGAAGTCTCTGTGAATCCATTTCAATGTGCATCGTAGACCGTGCCATCTTATTAAATAACTATTATGCTAATTAGCTCATAAAATACCGCGTTTTTAATCCGCTTAAAAGCCTCTGGCGGGAATTAAAAACTCGCGAGAAACGCGAAGAGCGCGCGAGTAAATTCCGAAGAAGTCGGGGAGGGCGGGAGGGTTGAACGCTACAGAAAGGGGGATGAAAGAGAAGAGATGCGGAAAAACGTGGAAATAAACGCCAGAGCCGTGGAATGACCTCCATCTGGTTTGACCGACCGAACCGGTATGCGGACTACACGAATACCGAACGACAGAAACTCGCGCAGTTCTGCGTGGCGGACGCGCGCGCTGCCAACCCCGGTCGTGTCACATAGCAATCACCGGCAGCCGGATTATGTCGCGTTTATCCTCGCTCGCACGCACGCACGCACGCACGCACTCACGAAACAAACCCACACACACATACATACATATATACACACATGCACACACATACACATGGGAATAAATTCGTTGATTCAACGGTATAAAAATCCAGAGAGACGCGAGAAAGAGAGAAAGAAAGAAGAGTCGGTTAGTAGCGCGAATTCGTGACGAGACGGGGGTGGAGGAGACGCAGTGCGGGAAAAGCCGAGTGCAGCGAGGGTGTGGCGGATCAACACGAGCGAACAAAAAAATGCAATCACATTTTTAGTCTTTTGTGCGGACGTTACGGTCTGCGGGGCGTTGAGATATATTATATATATAAAGAGGTACGCCTTTTTATGCGCGACACCGCCAGCAACGTCGACGATGGGCCGCATTCGCGCTCTGCGGGATGCCAGCCAATTAGCGTGGAATTAATCACGCTATTGTTACGGAGAAAATCTAGCAGCGGCCACACACACACACACACACAGACTGCCGCGGCGCGCGGTTTCTTCGATTATCGAACTCAGCGCTATTCGGAAGCTGCGATCGTAATTCGGTTTGATTGCACACCCCCCGCGGAATGTTCATCTCTCAAACGCCGAATGTCGTTTTCTTTTTTTTTCCTGCAAAAAACTCTCGTCTCCTTTGCGTCGCTCTGTGCGGCAACAACACAATTACCACAACTTTTAAGCGTCGTATCGCGCGTCTTGTTAACAAACTAAACTTTGATTTAAAAATGTTAGTTTGCATGTTATTGCAAGTATGCACAAATAACAGAAATTTTCAATTTACAGTGAATAAATAAATGTCTACTGTCTTGCTTGTGATTTTACCAGCTCGCAACGGCGCGAGAAAAACCAGCACAAAACTTTACTACCTTATATTCCTAGAGAAAAGATTCAGTCACATTCTACGATCCTACACAAATGGAAATGCGGAAGCTTCCATTTTTTATACATCGCGACGTAAACTCTTTTTATTTTGCTTTATCACGCGAATTAAATGAAAGAATAAAATACATTTTATGCCGGATGAATTTTCGCTGAGTCTTTTAAATCTGTTTTATTAAATTACAAAACTCCTGCAAATAAATTAGAGGACAAATAAAATACTAACAACAAAAGTCACATTTATTAAATTTACTTGTGAAGAATTGGAAGAGAAAATGTAATGTCGATTTTTGCGAAAGCGCGTCTTTGTAGAAAAGTAGACGTACTATAATATTATGTGCATGTACAGAGCGTTTTGCAATAAAATTTATACACGGAAACGATAATTACAATATTTTGCTAATAATGCTACTCTCTATTTAAATTTGCTTTCCTTTAAATTTCTTACTCGGGCATGTATAAATCACGACCGGTGTAGTACTCGTATCAACATTCCGCTGTAAATCAAACGCGTTCGCGCGTCAGAAGAAGCGACACGCCCATTTTTTCAAACCGACGTCCACAATTTTTTCAACGCCCGTAATACCTGTCGGCCTACGTTTCCGTGGGAGAGGAAGAGCATGAATGTTTCATTGCATCTCGCGCGGCAAAATTCCGTACAATGCATTGCAAATTTATCTCATTTTCTATGCATTACTTTTTCTAAGCGTCGCCGCGAACCGAATGGCCGACGGTATTTCCCCCCGAATAATAGACAGCATCTGGCTTCAGGCGTCTATATTTCGCGGCCGGCGCACGTCCCGTCGCGTCGTCGCCCAACACACGAAAAAGGAAATCTCGCGAGCTCTGCGAATTTAATTACTTTCGATCGGGGGACCGGAAAGCTCTCCTCTCTCTTCTTTACGGAAGTCTAACGTGTCGCGAGGAAACGTGCGGCGGAAAAGGGGTGCGTGTGAGAATCGAAAAAACGACTAAAAGACAAACGAACTTTGTGTCGGATGCGCAGCGATTCTGTGACATTACGTCGAGATGAACTTTCTTTATCTCGCTCTTCGAAAAATTCAATAGAACAGCAGTTCTTTATAAATCAGTTGGAAGGCAACGCGGATTCTGCACAGATTCTTGTAAGTCTTTTTTGACACGGTCGAGGAATTTGGCTCGATCAAGAGACTCTTACACACACACACACACACACATACACACACACTCTCTCTTTTTCTATTTCTCGTCGTGCAACTCTTTCCATTCGCGAGAGAATTATGATCTCCGTGAAACAAAGTAACGTCCCCGAAGCGGAGTTTGTTAATGTGATCTATTACAGAAGTTTCGTCGCGCTTTTTATATTGTAGCGAAGCGAGAGTAATACCGAGGGGACATGGGAATGCGCTTAAAAACACCGTATATCCGATTCTTTATTTTTATTTCTGCTCTTAACGTTTCATTTAATCACCGCAGTCACGGTTAGTGCGCAACTTCAGATTTTTTCTGTACCAAGAAGCAGAAAAAATAATATACCTTGAAAACATTTATTTTCTTCTTTTTTTTCCCTAATAAAATCATATCGCGCGCACAAGTGTCTTGCATTTTGCCATCTACCGTCTGTCAATGAAATCCTTTTCACGCAGATCGACGTGACCTTTTCAAAAGAGTCAGTTTTCAATTTATCCGCTAAATAAACTTTGTCAAGTCTCGTAAACTCGAATGTAACCAGGTCAGCGGCCGCGTGTAAAGCAAGGGAGTCGAGAATGCCATGTGTTAACATGAAAGAGACGTTACACGGAAAATTCGCCTCTTCCTTTCTAGGACGCTCGATTTTCCGAAAAGTTTTCGCATTAATAATTCCGAAGCGCATACGGAATTATAAATCAGCCGGTGCCGGCGTCTTAATACGAGACTGCTTGAAATTCTCTCGGTTCTCGAATCGGATACGTACGACCGTGTACAGGCAAGCGAATAATATAAACACAAAAAAAAAAAAAAAAAAAGAATTTTTTTCTAACATCTTGAAAATTCCGCGGCGGAAGCAATTTAACGTTCTGACGGAGAACAATGAAAATTCCTTAATCGCGAATTTACATGTCTGATACGTCTTTGTTTGTGTCGTGCTAGCTCGGGGGCATCGCGTGTTGAAATAGTCGAAGAAATGAGTGATAACAGTCTCTCTCTTCCCTCCGTGTAATTACACATGTGTTCGCAGCTTGTTTTCGCCCTTACAGCGTCTCTTTAATTATTATTAGGTGTCTACTACATATTTTACGTATGTGAACCCGCGAGAAAAAAAAGTGTTTGGTCTTTTTTTTTCTTTTTTAAACGGAATTTTAAAGGACCAAAAAAATAGCAGATAGATAAAACACAGACGCACATTTGCCGCCGGCGCTTCTGTCCGACGGTAAACAGAGTCGTAGCGTGGAATAAAAACGCGTGTCTTTGAAGCATTAAATCATTGACCATTCGTACGGCAAACATTGGTTTGCAACGCGCGTTGTATGCAGTGTAAATGTCAACATAGTGAGTCCGCGACGGCTAAACAGATTTATGCATTCCATATATCCCACTGCTTGCCCGGAAACCGCATCACGACGAATAACAAAAGCTGATACGAATACAGTCCTTCCAGTACATTGGACAGATAAATTGCCGGACAATTGTACAAGTATGTCTCTCTCGAAACGAGTCCCCTTTCGATGTGAGATAATTTTCTTTTTTACGTGCGACATAAATATCATATCTTGTAAGTAACTTTCTCTACACGATGCGTATTCATTTTTCAAGACATATACGGCAGGTTTTTATGTTTTGTATTGCAGAGAGGAACACAGACACAATGCGGTGTTTTTAATTTTCGCGGAAAATCGACGACTTTTCTTCGCGGGAAAACAGAAACAAGTTTCGACAAAAGTTTATTCAGTTTCAATCTTTGTTTTGCACGAAGATTCATTCCCGGCGTGGTTTATGTACCGTCGTTACAACATCGTCACGTTTCGTATGCATAGTATAACAAGTTCGTATATTTTGTTACTCGTGTGATAAAAGCCGTAAAACTGCGAAGCCATACAGCAACACTATGATGTCAGAGTACTTTGTTACTATGGACTCGAGAGTAAGGAGGAACAACATAATAGATTCATGACGAAAGTTAGTGAGACGTCCGCTATCACAACTTTATTACTTTCGCGCGTTCCCGCGGGAATTTGTCGTGTATGGAGACGAAATCGACGCGCGTGTGTGATACAACAAAACATTTATCTAGCCGATCGATATTTCGCGAATAAGCTACGCTTGTCGCGAGAAGGAGTCGAGGCTCGTCGTTTAATCCCGACGCATTAGCGCGCTGTGTTCTTACGGGACCGGGGAATTTCTATTCCGCGACGCATAATTTGAATTTTCGCGGTGGGAAAGAGGATTACGATGCGCTCTCGTGTAACCGGAGACGATTTGCATCGAAAACAGCGGACGCGGCCCCGAAGCGCGGTCTCGAAAAACATAGGCAGAGAGCGCGCGTAAATGCGCTTTTTTTTTTTCAAAAAACTGCCACATAATTCACATGACGCGACACGCTAAGTGACGGCAGCGATGTTGATTAAATCAAGGACGATTATCTTGCGGATTATTGATTTGTTTCTTGTCGCGCATTTAATATGTTACACGTGACAGTTTTACACTCGTTATTATGATGCGCGTAATTTCATTACTTTCGGAAATTGAGCATGAAATTTAGTGAACCGACTTTTAACAGATCGAGAAAAAGTCGGAAAGCGCGCATCCTCTGTCATAATTTTCCGCTATACGCGTTCCATGAAAATATCGTCATTTGAAATTGCGTTATACATATACAAACATATGTCTTTCTTTTACGTGCACACATAAATACATATACAACATATATATTGTCAGGAATCATCAGATTCACGCTACCTCCCGATAATTCTCACTAAGCCGTTCCAGCCGATAACGCGCAGCGGTTACTTTGGAACTTGGAATGCAGTTCGCCGTATGAATCGGACTTGTGGATGCACTTCTGAGAGAAGATTACGGAACTGCGTTTATGGACACACACATACACGTGAAACTTAAACTTGAAAATGATATCGCAGCTGTCTCGTATCGTTCGGGTAACTGATAAAAAGTATTGGTATAACATCGTCAAGTTTTATATTTTTATGTGCACGTAATATAAAAAAAGAAATAAATTTTATTCTCTCTCACCAGAATCCATAAAAAAACACACACACACACGTACATCTTTGAATTTCATATTTTTTCTTTTCATCTCTCTAATACATATTCGAATATTGCGACATTCCAAGCGCGGCTTGAGAAAAGCAGTAGTGACGGTCAACGTTCTGGCGGACGTCGAGCTGCGTTAACACGATCGTAAAGCTATCGAGCATAAAAAAACAGAAGATACTCTGGGATATGAAAAACCATTTTACGACGAGAAACGTATTTGAATTTATTCACTTCGCGAACATTTATTCTCAACGACGTTTGTTCGCTCTTGTCGTAAATTATGAGTTAGATCTTTTTTACACTAAAGTTCAAAAATTCTCGCATTTTCTTGCTATCAAAATAGAAGATTACATGACAATAAGCGAATATATTGAAATATATTAAAATACATTAAAATATATTATATAAAATCTCTCTCAACAATTGGTCAATTATGTAATTATGTTATAAATAAAAAGAGAGAAGTTTTCTGTGTTACACGTAGCGTCTCTTACAAGCAAAGACATCGCGATTCTTTCTCATTTATTTAAGCATACCGCATGAGGTTCTTTCTCTTGATTATTGTATTCAATATACCCTGAGACTCTTCCATATATACTTCCAAGCAGATTTCATATATTCCAAGAGCGCCCACCTCAGTCCCACAAGATTAAATTATAAACTACCACGTCACATGAATGAGTTCAGCTCGTACCGGAATGTCACTAAGTATTATTAATTACCTAAACGATAATTCATCTTGTGGATAAAACACACGAACGGGAAGAACTTGATGAAGAGTCTGTCACTTTAATTTACCATCGCGGAGACGCTACACGCGTAAAGATTTGATATATTATTTATAACATATTATATCTATATACATATATCTTGAAGAAAAAGAACATCGACTGTTTTGATTTGATATTTGTTTTTGTTTTTTGTATATTTAAAATCTCTTTTAAAATAATTAAAAACTTTGTGTGTGTGGGTGCGTGAGAGAAAGAGAGAGAGAGAGAGAGGGAAAAGTTATTAATATCGACATGTTAAGTGTCTTACATAATGAAAAAATTGCAGATGCTTTCTCTTTTGTCAAATAAATGTAACAAAATCTGTGCAAAACAATTTTTTCATTTAAGTAGTTCATGTCACATACAACAAAGGATCAACAGCGATGTGAATAAACTTGAAAAGCAAATACAGTGTCGCGTTTAATCCTGAAATCGTATTCGGACAATGCGAGCGTATCGAGTTATCGTTTTGTACTGCTGAGAATGATCGAATATTTTGCTGCAACCGTTCGCAACAGAAGTGCACGTTTACACGTGCAAAGTTTTTTATGATAAATCCTGTGTCCTTGAGAGTTTGACGTGTGACTATTATCAAGCGAGATGCGATATTTTTGCGTTTGCACGAGCATAAACTCGGAAAACGCCAACGGAAATAATTCGATGGACGTGCACACGCATGGACACTCGTTCGACATATACGTGTATGAACGAACTGTCCGCAAACCGTTTAACTCGGCGATTCAATTAACATGGAAACCCCCGTAGCTTCGTCAATATTTTCTACCCCTTCCCCTCCCGCAGTCGCGGGATCAAACACGCCGCACAAACCATTTGCGGAAAGGAATATCAATTCCGCGCGATCTCTAATTTAAACCACACACGATATTAAAGCACGTACGATCTACGGAATAAACTTTGCATTGGCGGTTTATACGCAATTAACGAGATGCGTTGTAAAACGCACCTCTATGGACGCAAGTTCAATAATATCGTAATAAATGTTAAAAAGAAGCGGTTATTATGTACACATTTGTATATGTGTGTGTGTGTGTGTGTGTGTGTGTGATAAATCAACGTATCTTTATAGACCAAATAAAATAAGGTAAGGTACACAACAAGATGTACCTTAACCTTCTACGATTGATTTACATACTTTTATTTATTTTTATTTTTACTAACAAATATGTTTCACCATCACTAACTGCTTTGCTTTTCGTTTGAATTTTTATCGTTATTGCAAAAATTAACAATCTCGACATTTCTATGTAGAACATATATATATACGTATATAAAATATTTAAAATATTAAAATATTAAAATATATTCCAGTCTATGTCTAAAAGAAACGACACTGTGCCAAACTGAATTCGTTTTGTTTTTTTTTTTTTTTTTAATCCCGATGCTCTGATTGAGAGCAGCGCTACGGTAGCAGTAAATTTTTACGAGTGAAAAATCTTAACGAATTCAGTACAAACGACGGAAAATAAAAGACGAGACGTTTGTTTCGCGGAAAACTCACCGAAGAAGAATGTAGCAATTACTTAAGTGCTTCCACTTGTTTGCCAACGGAAAATGTAGTTTATAGGATTCGTATGCCAACAGGTGCTAGCGAAAAGCGGAATCACGCTAGATCACACTCTTTCCGCGTAAAAGTCATCCCGCCCTTACCTCGGACTTTCAAATCGCTCGCTGCAGTTTTCCCGTTTGCACCATTCTTCGAGGACACTGCGTTGCCCGGAAGTTTCGTCGGTCGTTAACCATATAAAAGAAACAAAACTACAGCGATACACATGCACTTGTTTCCTGTTATCTCGATTAAACATTTTTCTCGTAAAAGTCGCTTGAAAATTTTTCTTTCGACGCATTTCATTTGCGTCTTGATACATTTTTACATCGTGATAAAAAATGCGATTGTTTGCGTTCGATGCTTTTTTCGTAATTCTTTGCTTGCTGATAAGTGTGTGTAATAATTCACTTTCTTTTAGTAAAAGATTCGTTTGAGAGAGATATTCGGTTATTAGATTCGTTCGAGAGATATATTCGGTTATTAGATTATTTCATCAAACATTACCGTATTTGTTCATATCGAAGATCTAAATAGACGAAGTGCATCTTCGCGTTTTAAATTTCTCGTTTTTGCTCGTTTTGAAAGGAGCGCAGTTACCATTCCCGTTTTAGTACTGTCAGAAAGTGTCCATTACATAAGAAATGGCGTCGCGCTGCTGACTCGCATAGAACTCATTCAGCTTTACGCTTGACTTTTAAATCACCGACGCTGGCAGCGGCGCGACTTTTCGAGCGGTTAGAGACACGGAGAGACTTTCAGATTTTTCTTCGCGCAATAAACGTTTATCTTCCATTCGCGCTATTAAATCTTGTCGGAGCATCAAATATAGAAACAAAAAAATTATCGTCTTTCACTTGCAATTAGCGGCGTGATGTAACGTAAAAAAATCGCGTGTGTGTGTGCTCGCGTATGCGAGAAGTTTTACAACTTTCGGTTGTAAAATACATATATTAAAAAAAAAATTTATATAAAATGTAAGAGCAAAAATATAACACGTCGTCTAACAAAACATTTCGTTTATTTTTCGAAACATTCCGCTTTAAGCAGAACGTTTGACGTTGCGGCGCAAAAACGTGTCCATTTCATCAGCAGCGACTTTATCGCCTAATGTAAAACTCGTTTCGCGCTTTATATTTCGCATTCAAATTTCAGATGCTTTTCTCCCGACGCTCTCGCTCGTCGCGCAATCTCATTTCCCAGATTTTTAGATATACTCACGAGCATCTTGGACTCCAAGAAAAAAAGAGAAAGAGAGATTCAACCTCGAAAATTCATAACGCTACCCGCTTTTTTCGTTGTATATGCAGAAACGTCGTCCGCAACGAAAATCGTGCGATAATAGAAACGGTAGCTGTGCTACGGTATCCGGAAAAAAAGAAGATTTTCGCGCGCTTGATAAACAACACACACGTCTGAGTAGCGGGAATACATAAATAACGCGTACATGTAACGACGGCGTCATTTCCTTTCGGTAATTTAATTTTTAATTATTGCTTCTCACTCTCTTTTCAGAGTTCGATGTTTTATAATATGAAAGTATAAAGTCGCCGGGTTTATAAAAGCTTTATTTTCCTGAATAAAATCTTTGTTTTTTCTAACGTACACATATATGTTTTATTTAGTTGATTTCTCCGCTGTGTGAGAAAGATCGACAAAGAGACGTAAGACGAGATCAATACGAACAGGTTTACGTAGTCTTTTTGTCGCTTTCTCACGTTCTATCCTCTTTCTCTCTTTCTCACTCTGTCTCACTCTCTCTCTCTTTCTCTCTCTCTCTCTCTCTTTTTATTTTATATGAGGAACATTCATTTAGCTCGTTAATCTTAACTTTTCCCATTTGTCGTATTTGATCCTGGAGTTCGCGCATCTGGGATAACATCCAATATCGCGCGAACGTTCTCACGGGAAACTCGAACAGAGAGATAGTTGAGAAACTACACGGACTATCCTTTTCTTCCGTGTTTTCCCATTAAACTCGGTTAACATTGCGCGCGAGTTGTCTCGCAACTTATTAGAATTCCATTCCTACGTATCCTCGGAGCTTTGCGACCCTCTCTCGTCTTTACGTCGTCGTACACGGCCTTATCTTTTGATTCGAAATCTCTCTCATCAGAAAAGAGGAGATTCCCCCGATTTAACGTTACCGGCCGTTTCACACCGCGGGAAAAGCAACGTCGGTCACCTCATGGTCCATTTACCGGCATAATGGATTACACGAAATGTAACGGAGAGAAAAGAACTTTACTTCTATCGCGAGTAAGTAGAGAGACTTGCGAAGTAGCGCGCGCTACTTACGCTCGCGTCCGAATCCTTGCACAATAAAGATATCGTAAAAGAAATTAAAACCATCTCTCCACGAGATAAAATTCTTAACTTAAAGAATTATAAAAAATCTTAGATTTTTCTTTTGCGTTTATATAACAACAAACGTAAGACAAACATACGCGACATAATTGATTTTACAATTATTTATGTTTGTTTCTTTCTACTTGTCTATTCTTCCCTTCTAACGAATTGATCAATGCTATTTCGCGAGATCGCTCACTCTCGTATATCAAAATTCAGGTTCTACTTCGTCGCGCACGTCTTTTATCTGTCTCCTCCGACTCTCTCGCAATCGCTGAAACGACCAGTGTTTCACGAGCACGCGCCGCGTGCACGGTCGAAGTTTAATCAAACTTCTAAAAGACTTCCGGCGCCGGCCGAGGCGCGGCCCCGCATTGCGATTCGTGGATCCAGAACGAACTTCCGGTTCTGCATCCCTCAGCGTTCTATCTCTCGCTCTTACTCTGTCTTTCTCTCTCTCTCTCTTTCTCTCTTGCTCGCGCGCGCACTCCCTTATTCTTTCTGTCGCCGCGACCGTCGTTCTCTCCTCAGCATTCCCACTCTCTCCGTATTCTCTTAGAGCTACATTCTCGGTTTCCTCCTCGCTCGCCCGTCGAGCCGATAGCGTAAGAGTTGCGAGACTCGACGGGAGGATCGCCTTTCGGGAAATTGAATCCCGTTTCGAATCCGCCGGGGGTCTTTCCAGCAACACGGCTGTGACATGTTGTCGTGCGACACCAAGTCGCGCCTGGGTCTTCCTCTCTTTCACGTTGCCGCACCCCGGCGGAATGTTTATGCGTTCGGCTAGAGAGCATCCCTGGTCTGGAATCGATGATAGGTCGCGCGCGGCTAACGGTAAAGTTTCGTTACCAACGAAAAGCTCTTTGCTAGAAAAATCTGTCTGCTACACGATAGCTTTTGTATTCAACTACTTCTTTCTAATACGCGCGTCGAAGAGTAACCAAACAAAAATTCAAACGGAAAATATGAAATCTTTTTTTTAACAGAGTGTAAAAAATTTGTTCAAATGTATAATCTTCTAACTCTCTTCTTTCTCTCTCTCTCTTTCTCTCTCTTCTCTTTTTAGAAAATTGCTATATTCTTCATATTTTTTTTAGTCAGAGGAATGTAAAAACTGTGAGATATGAGATAATTTTTTACGCGCGTGTGGCGCGCGAGCTATATTACAAAATTTGAATTTACACCTACGTACAAAGGGAATAAACTGCGAGCAAACTGTCAAGAAGATACAACTTGTGTGCGGTCGGAGCAACGCATCCTTCCATTCGAAGCTCCCGCGCAGTCTGTTTATTACATTCAACTTGATATCTTGTTTCGCGGCGCAACCTTTGTTCGTAGTTGCCTTCCCTATTTTGCGCGCGGTTTACGAGTCGCGGGCAAAGATAGGAACACCGATTTCACTCGCAGAGAGAGAGAGATGGTTTTATACCTTCTTCTTTACGGTCGATTACATCGCGCGTTTGGTTCTGATTAAACGTAGAATCCACAAAGTCGAGATTTCTTTTCTTAAACTGAAACCAAGGAGTCGCGCGAGATTCTAAAACAATACGATTCCAACCTCCCTACATCTTTCCTCGATATCGCGGCCGACGATATTTTCACGCGAGATTACACTCGAACGAACGCGAAACGAATGTCGAACTCCGATGTCTGCCGACACACCGCGCGATGGAATAAATCTAATAATCTCTCTCTCAGTCGTTGGGGCAAAAGGTGCCAACAATTGGTAACACGAGAGAAAAAGAGAGAGAAGGAGAGAGAGAGAGAGCAAGATAATCTCAAAAGCGAGTTTCATGCCGGAATTTGTTTCGCAGTTGCGTGATTCGGAGCGTAAAATCAAAGTTGCCGGAAATTCATTCGCGCTGGCAAACGCACGTTTGGCCCGACCTCTGTGTGTATGCAACTAAGTACCAACGTGTTCTCTTCCGTGTAACATATGCGGAAACATTTAATCGCGATAATCGCCCATGTGTTTCTCCACGTCCATCAAAAGTTTTCGCAGGTGCTAATTCGCTTAAAACACAGCTGGAGACGGACAGAGAGAGAGGATTAAGTTCCCTTTACACGTACAGCGCAATTGACTCGCGCCGCGCCGTGTCGCAACATCCTAAATTCTCCGAACTCCGTCCTTTCGCACACCCATAATATGGGTCAATTTTGACCCACATATCCCGCACCCTCCTACCGAGATCGAGCTAATGCTCGTTAACGAAGGACCCGGTCACGTACAAACGGTACTTTGCCTTGTAACGCGTCTAACGCATGTGCAACGCGCTCCAAGTACAGCTACAGGTCGAATTCCTGTCAATCGGAACGTGAGGTGCCCGAAAAAGGTGACTGCGAGATAAATGGAAACTGTTACGGATAAGAAGATTTAATTACGCCGACGTGAATAATGTCACGATGGAGTTTAATGCGAAATGTACGAATCATTAATATACTTCCGACAAACGTTGACATCTTTTCGAGAAACTCTCGAAGAAATTATCATATCGGTCGGTTTTTTTACAACATGACAGAGAGGCGATATTGTTTTTCCGCACAAAAACATATTGTGTTACGCAATTGAAAAAACAAAAACAAAAACAATATCTGTTTTAACACACGCTTCAGCGTCACACCCCGGTTTATCAGCAATGCAAACGTTACTGCCACCAGATTGCGCGACAACGTCGGAAGCCGAAGTATCTATCACTGACAAATCGATGATGTAGCGTTTCAAATTCCGCGAACTCATATATCGGCCGATTTACGACTTCGATTCTGCCTGCGTCCCGTGTCGTTTATATCAACAACGACGTGTGTCGCAAGCGCGAAAATAACTAATCGAAGACACGCAGAGATGATAGAAAGCGGAACGGATGTTTCCTGAGAACACAGGAACAACGACAGAGAGTGCGCGAAGTGCTCTTCTCCCGATGGAAAAAGAGAGGGTCGTCGGAAAAATACAAAAACACGTCCGCGCGCTCGCGAGAGAAAATGTTTGCGGAGTCAACGAAATGTGCTTTCGCGATCGCCCTGCGAACTACCCTCCCTCCGAGTTGAAAGCTCGGACGCGTGCATCTGGATCCAAGTTCCTCGCTGCTATAAACGGTTAAAACGCGATTTGGAAGCCGTCGCGTCGCAAAGGCGTGTTTGTCGAGAACTTCAAAGCGTGCGCACAATTACAGGACTTCTCTCTCGGAGTGGAGGAAACCGCACCACGCGGATGTTCAAATATTTCTTTGTCAACCGTTGGCGCTTGTACTACGACGACGCCGGTTGTAAGAAGAAGAATTGTTACGAACCGCAGAGCTCGGAGAGAATTACGAGTAAAATTGAATAAGTCGGAGCAAATAATCGCCGAGCACTTGTTGTCCTTGACAATTACGTTCGTTACGAAAACTTGAAGAGTTTTCTGAAAGTCAAAGTTATCTCGAGACAGTTTCGGAAAACTCGCCTATTTTAATTGGAAGTTCTTTAACGATCAGGTATTTTTTTTTCCTTTTTTTTACAATCGGATATCTAACAATACAATCATATATAAACACGCGCTTTATTACATCATTATCTCGGTAGATAGGAACGAAAAAAAAATAATTATGTCGCCATGATTACATTCCGCGCACTTCATTAGCAGTCATTCGACTACTAGGAAGACATTTCAATGGGTATACGACATTGTTCGAGCTGGCAGCTCGACTAGATGTAGTTAGAGACCGGGTTTATTAGAATATGGATAGAACGTCGGAGAAACCGCTGAGGATAATCACGAAAGCGACTTGACGGCTAACGTCAAACGCTCGCTTAAATCAACAAGATTATCTGCAAAGCGATCCTATAAGCGTTCGCATAACGATCCCAGCTATTTTACGCGACAGTTCGCAATTGCAACAAATTTATGATCATTACACGCCTTTGCAATTTGCGCTACATGTGTTTTGTTTCGAAATTACTCCAATATATTTCGTCCGGGCAACTGGCGATGACAATCGATATAAATTCTTAATCGCGTGTTGTGACGGAAAACCTCGCGAACATCACACGGTGAAAAACCGCAATTCTCCTCTAATAGCGATTTATTAGCGCGCGTCAGTTTTGCGGCGTAGAGAATTAAAAGGATAATCCCGTCAGCTGCTAGTAAATCCGGCGGTGTAACTAAAAGCGTTACAAAAGCCGCGTGGTAGGAAAAAAAAAAGTGCGAGCACGTCGCGCACCTCTCTCTGGCAATGGAATGGCTATGGTAGGAAAAGCGATGAGAGAGAAAGAGACAAATACGAAGGAAGGAGATAGAAGGAATAAAAGAATGCAGAGATAGAGAGATAAAGGGGAGAGAGAGAGAAAGATCATGTGCAAACGATAAGGGGATGGTAGAGGGTGCAGGCGTTTATCGGTCGACGAACTGGGCCGCGTCCATCGTGTCAGCGTTATTCAAAATGCAATTTGCATCGGTGGCGCTTGCTCGCGGAAATCACAAATGCGCTCTGATTAGAGCAAGTTTTCTACCGTTCGTTGCCTCCGGCAACGAGAAATAATACGGGAGAAAGAGAGAGAGAGAGACAGACAGATAGAGGGAGTTTTCGAAACCGATGCGAGTAACGCGCGCGGAGCACGCGAAAAGAGAGACAGAAGAAAAAAAAAAGAAATAACAGACAGATAGAGAGAAAGAGAAAAGAGAAAAGATTTGCCTCGGCTAATTGCATGAGATACGCGATTGTTTCATGCATATTCAGCAAGTCCTCGAGGTGGGAATAACTGATCGCCGCGTTCCTTCTCGGAGAGAGAGCAAGATCCTTCCTCTTTTTCTCCCGTCCCAAGAAGATTTCTTCCTTTCCAGAAGACCAGAGTACAAATCGCGAGAAGTCCTCTCGAAAGAAAGAGAGATAAAGAAATTCGATCTTTAAATATACGATCGTCCTAAGCCGCGAAGTGCCCCTTTCCCTCTCCCACCTATCACTCGACGGCAATTAAACGCAACAGTCCGAGTTACTTTTTTTTTCTCTTCTTGGTTGTTATTTTGTGAGACTGTACCGTGTAAAGTTGAACAATTAACTAGTCGCGATCGATGAATTGCATGTGATTCGTTAGTATGTAATAAACAATGCAGAATTCAGAAACGCAAAAACGAGACTTTTTGATGGCTCGTAATTCAACGAGTCAGGATTGAGAATCGCGTGCGGCGCGATCGATAATCGCGATATTACCGCGATTGGTCCAGACTTTTTTTTTTGTTCGGATGCATAACCCGGATGCGACCATGTGCACCGTCGCTAATTGATAAACACAGCCGCTCGGCGAATAGCCGCGTTATAACCGCGTCGGCACAGCGAGCGCTTTGTCGGAAATCAACGGCGATTCGACGGCTAATTAATACTGTTTTTGATATGCGCACCGCGCCCGCTCGTCAATCAGAAAACCATCGATGTCACGCCACCCTCCCGGCGAAAATCTCGCAAATCGCGAATCTCCCCTCGCGCCCTCACCTCTTCGTCGAGCGTGTCACGAATGCATGTCGATGTAGATATATTTTTTATCGCCGCGATGACGAATATTAACGGGCATTATCGGCTCTTTATTAAATGTCATGCAGAAAAAAAGGCATCGCTTTATTCCGAACATCGCACGTTTTTCATGTTATTCCAATGATGAATATTACACAATAACAACTATATATACGGTGTCGATTGTCACTTAGCAGGAGAATCGCGGTGACAACTGCGTGGATACTACTATCTATTTTTTTTATCACAGATTGCATAGGATATTTTGTATCTTAGAGACGAGCTATGTTCTAAAATTTCTTTTTTTTTTCGAAAAGAATTATATAAAGCGTTCACACGACTCTCTTTTACGTATCGTGACGTGACGCTTTTTTGCGCTCATCACGTATAATACAATCATAAACTAGTAATTTATATTTAGTCGAAATACATATATAATCATAAATTAGTCATCATTTCGTTGACGTATATACACACATACACGTTGTGAAATACTAATACAAATCGCTATTTAGTTAATTGTTAATAAATCTTCTGAGTTTCAAATACACATCGATGTCTATCTGTTATATTTTCTATTATTCGTTTTTTGTTTTCTATTATTGCTTGGAACACATAATTAAAATACAATCATAAATTAGTATATGTGTATATATATATATATCTCGATGAAATATAGATTACTAATATATGAATGCATTTTAATTGTGTTCCAAGCAACACATACAATAGAAAAACAAATAATAGAAAATAACAGACATCGATGATATGAGATATAAAGAGTTTATTAACAATAGCCTGAAATGCAAATTTATGTGTTAGTGTTTCATAACGTTATCTCTATATTTAATAAAGATCGCACAAAATATCATATCTATTTGGTCTCTATTAGAGATAAATCCGGAATCATGATTTTGCTCATTGATACATTGGATGCAAATCGTATAAACAATCCGATAAGCGCGCGTAAAAAAAAAAAAAAAAAAAAAAAAAAAAAATAGGTCTCTACTTGCAGAAAATCGACAAATTGCCGGCCGCAGGCAACACAGACCGCGATGCGGCGGATGCTGCGATTTGGTAGACGACAAATGACGCGCTCCGGTAGACGTGATGCGATTTCCCTATCAACGTAGAACTTTCGCTGCGATACAAGTGTTATTTCAGTAGGAATAGTGTATCAAAGCCTGAGCACATTTCGCAGAGCAATCAGACAGAAATGCGCACCGTCGTCTGTTTTTTTTTTTTTTTAGTTTTATTCGCGATCGTTCGCGTCGCGTGCAATCTAACGATATCTCGCAAAAGAGAATGAGACAGAGAGAGAAAGTTGGTTTGATTGTAATGGATCGCGAGTGTAACTTTTCGAGAGACAAACGTACGAGTGAAAACTGCGCTTTTTCTCGAACAAAAAAAAAAAGATCATCGCATTTCAAGAGGAAATATCTTTACGAGTCGCGAAATACGTGACGCGATTCGCTATCGAACAGATCTTCCATCGGTGGTTACCCCGCCTTGATCGGCTCCGAATGTCCGGCCGATGATTGATAACGGGAAAACCAGGTCACCTATATTTTTTGTTCCAGTAGGGAACGTTTCACAACGGCTTTTCGCTTCAAACCTTTTATTCCGCGCCCTGATTGCGAGAGAACGTATCGGGCGCGTATCACGTGTATGTAACCCGTTCGTCGGATGTGTGTGTGTGTGTGTGTGTATGTGTATCCTGCGAATTTTTGTCCTTCTTTGATCATCGAACTTTGCGGGACAAAACCCGTATACGACGGGTAGGTAGGTTCGTTGAATAATTCCGCACTTCCAAATGAGAGAAGAGACTTTCGCGTGATTTGAGATTCGACGCGGCGTGGCAAAAATTGAACCGAGCAGATATCGATCACAGATATTTTCGCGATTTTTCTTATAGCGCGTCAGATCGTCGCCGAGTTTTCTAAGTTGCATCTCCCGCAGCCGCGTACGTCGAGTGATATTTTTCACAGATCGAATTAAAAATAAAACACCGAGGTGTAGCACAGAGGAGTGTTGCAAAAATAAATCCGCCCTTGCACAGAACATCGTTGTAAAAAAGAAGCTGCGGTTTTTGAAACGAGTTTTATACTTTTAAGATCGCGAAATGTAGTATTTGGTATAATTCCAACCAGCGAGGAAAAAGAGAGAGGCTATCTTTCTCCAATTTCCATCAGAAAATTCTATCAGCGGCTGGTGTACAGCGGCGCGGAATACCGTGTGATGATTGATAGCGAAGAAACTGGGTTAACGGCGGCTTTTTTCCTCACGTTTTGTTTCGGCTGCCGTTTCCGCCTTTGCGCGGAATGTATAGCAACGCGTTACGCGAAATGGACACCCGAGCGTACCTCATATCCTTCGTTTTGCAAACGAAGAACTTAAACACTTTGAGGCGCGTGCCGGAGTGGAAGATAAATAAAAACGTTTACTCGCGCCGAAACACGTTAGGAAAGAAAACGTGTTTAATTCGCGCGTGTGTGAAACGATTTTGAAAGAAAAACAAAACAATCGTTTTCTTCAAACTTTTCACAATTGACTCCGAAAATGAGACGCACATTTCGCATGATCACTTTTCAGACGCGAATATGAAAATTTTATATTTTCTCTTTGAGACATCAACGATCAAACTGTATGTACCGTAAAACAGTACAGTCAATATTCTGATGTTTGTGACGCACTCACGTCTTCACACGTCGGTGTATTATTATTTCATTAAAACGTACCCGCTATACACAGTGCAGCTACGTAAGAGAATCTCATCTATCAGGAAATGCTTTCTTTACGATCGAACGCGCGAAGTGTTTCGATTTTACTTTTAGTACATGAAAGTGTAAAAACTACACACGACATAATCTCGCGAACTTCCGAAAATTAGAATCTACGACATTACGAGCAATTTTAATACGCCGTTCCGATTTTTATCTCGCGACAACTTCGGTGGATCGCGTCAAAATCGGAAACGAGATGCATGCACATACGACCGACGTGCATTTGCTCAAAACGACTTTTCCGTATTGTAGTTCTTAAAAAAGCACACGGGGCGCCGATAGCAAGCGTCGCGACATCCGCGAAAACCACTCAGCCTGATTGAGAAAACGTCCGAATACGCAAGAAAATCAATCCACTTTTGTCGCTATACACGATTTCTCTCTCTCGCGCGAGAGAGTTCGGCGGCGCGCGCTTCCGCCGATGGCTCAACAAGTCGCACGAGAAATCGTGTGACTAAAGAACGGAGACTTACACAAAGATAACGTTCGCGCGTCATTTATTCGCGTGATTGTGAAACACGAGAGTGTGTTTTTTTCCGTAAATTGTCACGAGTTTAATTCGTTACTTCACTACGATACGTTTTGTCAATCGAATAAAAAAATTTATACGCGTGTCACGTTTTTTACTTTTTTTTTTTTTTGTTTTGTTTTTAATTAAACTTCGCACGTAGCCGATAAAATATACATTTTATATACAGCAAATTCGCACTCGCGTAATATGCAATTTTATTTGTACTTTTACACGCGTGATTTCGATAACGCGTATTACATACAGATAACAGTTCGAAAAAAAAAAAAAAAAATTACAATATCCTCACAACGCGCAATGCATATAGCAGGATGTATACACACACACACACATATCGAGATGTATGTGTAAAAAACAAAGTTACATATTTGTTTAACACGTATTTGTTAACTATCTAACACGGACAATTTGTTATCTCTGTTACACGTGAGACACAAAACCGTTTACCTCTCAAATAAACAAACTACAATAATATATACACTATGTAACGCGCGTTCTCCAAAAGAGCGGAGAAGAGCGTTGACAAACAAAAGTTAAACTCACCCCCTATCAGCGTCCGCAGTACCAGCAGTAGCAGGAAAAATCGGTGTGTCGTCCTCGTCATAGTTCCTCGGGAACTCCTACATCAAACGTTCTCCAGTCCTCTCCAAGCCGAAGATCTCGTCTCCGTCGTCCGTGCTGTCACTCTCGCGATTGACGACGGTGTCACGCGTGTTTCTTCGATATGACTTTTAACACGTGGACCTCTCTTCTCCGCTCTCTCGCGATTATTTCGCAAATTTGCGTTCAAGCGAAAAAAAAACGTGATATTTGATTTTTCGCGCGTGGATCGTGACGTTTGTGTTTCACAACGATAACGAACAGTCAGTAGGCAGCAAGATGACGAGAGAGAAACAAAGAGAGAAAGCTGCGCGGGCGAAGTCTCGCCGTCGACTGGCGCGCTTCCGCGTATTCGACCCCTCTGATAACCGGCCGGCACCCGTTGCACCCTTCCGCACGCGCCCGTGCTCTCTCTCCCTGCCGTGTATCATCGAACCTTCCCCCGCGGTCATCGCCTGCTGCTGCTCGCTTGCTAATTCACGTTTTACACGCGAATCGCGCCCGCCGAATGTCCATTGCATACGTTATTACACGTTGTATTATTTGCGTTGTATTATTATCAATGTGACGTTATCCGTCTTTTAGTCCACCGAAACACTTGTCTGAAAATTATGAGAGAAAATATGATTTTAGAAAAGTTGTATGTGTAACTGCAAAGTTTAACGAAAAAGAATAGTTATTGTAAACAAATGGTGTATATACAAAAAGTAAAATATACAAAAATAATACAAATGAATATGTGCAATTAATAAAATTTGCATTATATATCGCACGCGTTTAGCACAACCGCGTTGTGTTTACATGATCTGCTAAACGCGGTCATTGTCTCATTTATTAATTTTTTGTACATGACAAACAAATAAGTGAAGAGAGAGAGAGAGAGAGAGATTCTATCTTAAAAATTGTTATAATACTATCTGCCGCGATATTAAAGTTCCGCACGCCGGAAAATGTGATGTTAGTCTGGCAAACTATCCGAGATATTAAGCCGCAGAATCCAAAACTTTCTTAACGCCCCCGCGGATTTATGAACTCCGTCGTAACATTTGCGAAAACTACGTTCTTCTTTGTTTATTAATTTAGCGCCAGGAGTTATAAAATATTAGCGAGTCGCGCGCGCTCGCGTTATGGCGCGCCGCCATAACGTTTTCACGAGCAAACTTCATGCGCCGTGCGTGAATACTCGAAGAATTTTATTAAATTTGCGATTTAAGATCAATTTCGCTAAAAAAAACATGTTTGTAAAATGTGGTGAACTTCGCCAAATTATATCTTGTTTACTTTTTCGATCGAAGAAAGATAGAAAAAAAAGAAACGCGTGTGAAAGTAACTTTGAGCTAATTAAAACTTACAAAATCACACGATTGACACACGCCGCTTGATGCGAGACATTGCCTCTACCTGTTCCTCTTCTTTCTGATGCGTAATTGTTCCTCCGTAATAAACAAAACCGAATAAACAAGCCGAAATGTTCGTTCGCGTACGGAACACGTAACGTTACGTGACGGCTATATCTGAATAATGCACGATGACTGCGCACGCGCTTGGAGTAAAATGGCGCGCATTTGGCGGGAATGCGCTTTAACGCTTTTTGACATAATGCGCATGAATGCAATATGGTAGATGGAATAACTTTAAAATCATTGGTGCAGCCGTTACAGCGCCGTGAAAACCGGTCTTGACGGTTGACCGTGTGTTTTGTGGTGTGAGTTGCGCTACAGTCTAGAAGCAACTTTTGGCGCCAACGAAGCAAGAAGTGTTATATACACGCGGTTCACGAAAATTCACGAAAAGAAATAACAGAAGTAAGTGCGTGTACGAGCGACAACGTTAAAATCGCTCGCCGAGTCATACGTGACTGTCATAATAAACATTTTACGAACAAATTTACAAACATAACCTATTGTAAATGTTGCAGTGCCGCCAAGGAAAACAGCGAAGCGACCCGCGGAAGAACCCACGAAGATTAAGGCACCGAAGCAGATTAAAAAAAAACTAGGTACACATTAATATCTTTTTATTCAATCGAAGAATTTCCTTTTTTCAAACGTTCTATCGCTGTTCAATATTGTAACCTACATAACCGCTATGTGATCGTTTCCGTATGTAAAATGTGCTTTATATATACGAGGCACAGATATGAATCTGCAAAGTTTTTTACACCAAGAATAAAAGATATTTTAGAAAATTAAAAAATGAATTTGTGTCGTGTAACAATATTTTGTGCAAAATTTGTCTTGCAGAATTAACAGTGAGACCTGACTTGCGATCACTTTCAACTGGCGGTGTTATGCTTGTATTTGGACAAGGAGATTTTGGACAACTCGGTCTCGGAGAAGATGTTACTGAAAGAATGCGACCTGCAGCTATATCTGAATATCAAGATGTTATAGCTGTATCAGCTGGTGCTATGCACAATATATGCTTGAGACAGACAGGAGAAATATTGACTTTTGGCTGTAATGATGAGGGAGCACTCGGTCGTGACACTACCAAGGAAGGTTCAGAGACAGTACCAGACAGAGTTGAATTACCTGGTAAAGCTATTCAGGTGACTGCGGGAGATTCCCATAGCGCCGCGTTGTTGGAAGATGGAAGAGTCTTTGCATGGGGTACATTTAGAGTAAGTCTTATCGATCGATATTATTTTCTCGCTTGTTTGAACTATTTACTCTTCACGGAGATGAAATCTTAACGCAATAAATTTTTAATTTGTAAATCAGGATACACACGGTTCTATGGGACTTACGTTAAAAGGAAACGAGCGATTTCCTGTAGAAATATTACCCGATGTAAAAGTAGTCAAAATAGCATCAGGTAGCGATCATTTAGTATTACTTAGCGAACATGGACATGTATACACCTGCGGACGCGGTGAACAAGGACAACTGGGACGATTACCCGCTAGAACAGCCAGTAGAAACACACGGCAAGGCATAGGTCCATTACTGACTCCCGGTGTAGTTGAATTTAAAATTAGTAAAAAGCTTCATTTTAACGACATATGGGCGGGGAATTTTTGTACGTTCGCCAAAGAGCATCAAAAAGGGGACGTGTATGTGTTTGGTCTGAATAATTTCAGTCAAATGGGTAAGACAGACATCCATTTATTCTCATCATTTCACATCATGCATTTTCTCACATATTCATAGGGAATTTTCAGGTTTAAAAACTAAGGACACACATTTTCACCCACAAATGTCAAAAACCTTTAGCGGCAGAGTATGGCGACATATAAGCAGCGGAGAACATCACACTATAGCATTGGACGACGAAGGACAAGTTTTTGTAATAGGTCGCAAAGAATACGGTCGCCTCGGACTCGGACCCGATTGCTCAGATGCAGAGGAACTCACAATAGTTCCTACTCTAAGTTCCATTAAGTGTGTCGATGTAGGAGCGGGTAGTAGAGAATCTTTTGCAGTTACAGAGTCAGGTACGCGCGGGTTATTATCCAACATATCAATTTTTTTCTGTTTCGTTCTCTATATGTTATCTTGCAACGTTTCTTATTCAACAGGTGAACTATATTCCTGGGGTATGGGAACTAATGGAAATCTTGGAACAGGAGATACGAAAGATGTCGAGGAACCGGTATTAGTTAAAGGAAAACAGTTGGAAGGTAAAATAGTGGTGCGAATTAGCGGTGGTGGTCAACACACCTTGGCTCTGGCAACGACTCGTTTGGTGAAAGATAAGACTGCTGGTTAATATTAAATGTTGTTTTTTTTTTTTCAAGACTATTGTGTGTGTGTGATACAAAGTCGGACAACAAAAGTTTATTATTATAACTTTTTTTTATCATTGCCAGAAAACAGTACTCGCTACACGTAAAAGAACCTGTTTGTCAAGATCTTCATTTTGTTGAGAAGCCCATATTTATTAAATTTGTGTATTAAATTTAATACCATTCTTATATAGTTGCACTTTTGTATCGTTATGGATTTCTGTTCACACCTTACAATTGAGTTCTTACAGAATATTATATCTGCTGATTATATATTTCTTGTAAAATCAGGTTTGTGTCTGAAAGTATGCGCAAATAAATACTTTGGAGACAAAAAAAATTATATTTTTAATATATAATCAATAAAAAAACGATGTGTAAAACAGTGTATTCAAGTAATATACTCTGCATTATTTATAATTCGCAACACACATTCACGTGTTGATTATATATTATATTATATCATAAATGTGCGTATACTCGTACAAAACTTTTTTCTATAAAATATTCATCTAAATTTTCGTGTGAAGGTTCCAATCCTTGAGAAAACTAAACATGGGAGAAAAAACTAAAGATTCAATAATAAATAAAAAAATTTGTAAATTTTATAAATTTTTTTTTTATTCTTAAAAAGACTCAAATACAGATTTTATTTCACTCATTGTTTCTCTACTTTATACAAACTACTTTTTTTTTTTTTTTCAAACTGTACATTCAACCAAAGGAAAGTTAGTGTCACAAACTCCTATAACAAAAATCTTATGTCAAATGTAACTAGTTTTAACAAAGTCAATTTATCTTTGGTTGCTCTGTAATTTTTGCTTCTTGCATTGATAATTGTGTAAGTTTTTTGCCAATACGTTCGTGAACGTCTAGATATTTAGCAATACAACGATCCAAACATATGGATTCTCCTTTACCGAGTTCAGCCTCTGAGTATTTTGGTGCTATACACTTCCTGTGACATGCAGATGTCATGCGATTATACATATCCGACATCATTTCTATTTCCAAGTCTTGCACCAATTTGAGCTTTTCTTCATCTAGTTGTGGTAACGTCGCCATTCTTCAAACTGTACACCTCACAGAATTTGTCTTTACAATATATATATGTATATATTTTTTTTTCTTTTTCAGCTAAGCTTCTTTCCTATTTCTTGCAACAAATAATTTAGTCTACAAGGTTAGTTTCACGTACACGTTGTCTGGCTTTCATTAACTCATATCTATTAGCATTTACACTTCTCTTTGTTAACACAAATCCATAAATTCCCATAAAAGTAGCCACAGACCTAAAATAAAGAATATATAAACATTAAAGTTGTTTTGCAGTAAAATATATGTAAGTAAGAAACAGTTTTAAGATTAATGTGTTAATGTCTCTATCCGCTTAGATATCGTCAGCTTATTCGATTTTTAAGGTTAACGTTGGATTGTGAGAACACAAAAATGACTTGAGATATAACGTTTTCCACCTACCATCCTATTCCAATTTTTGCCCAAATTGGTAAAGGCATGCTTCAACTTATCACTATATTTCTCATTTATAAATGAAAAGTATTCATATACCTGGAGGGAAACGCGTGTATCAGCACACCACGCGATCGTCGTGGTCAACCGTCGTGTACGTGTGACTTACACTTGTATTACGCATTCATGACGTCATGATCATTCAGAAATTTGCTGCGTTCAGCTGCTTTGTAACAATCGAATGTGATTGGCTCTTACTTTTAGAACCAAAAATACATGTTATCTATATTATACTGTGGCGCAGCCTAGCGGTCTCCTAGAAATGTCTATTGACATTTTAACGGTACCATAGATGCAGTAGATTAATGCCAAACATCTTGTTATGTTTGTGTTTTAACAATGTTTTCATGTATTCACTGCTACTATTGAAACTCTATAATTTCCAAATAAATCAGTGGCAAATGCTTGTTAATAGAATTAAAACAAACAATGGTCATTATGAGCAAAAGAATGGTGTTAATCAAATGACTTGACATTTAACAATATGACATTTGATCTGTGGCCCATGTATAACGATTTTATTTGTTGTAGCTTTCAACGCGGTATGTATCTGTAATTTATCTTCGAAGTTAACTGTGTTTTGTTTCAATGTAATTTTTCTGATTTAATGTGAGTCTTATGTTGTGTTTTAATTTTTAGCACTGTAACTTAACCACCGAAGAAAACCTCAATGAGTGCAGAGTTTAACTTTGCAATACAACGAAGAGATTTAATATATTAACGTCATTTGCTCGCATTGACCTGATCGCTGTTTGTTTTAATTCTACAATTTCTGTTGTACATGTATTTTATAGATTTTCTGTATCAACAGTGAATATATATATATATATTGGAATGCGGTTTGTATTGAGCGAATAATTCAACGTGTCAATTTTTATTTATACTCACAATTGCATGTAGTTATTATGCGCAATAACGAATGGATTAAATTAACTAAACATGACGGCAGCTACAAATACGAACTTAGAGCCTGTATCAGGAAAGACTGCACAGCTGCACCGAGTTTCACGCAAATGGCTTTTGACCACGACGAGGAACGCTTGATCGCAATAGACACGAAAGGATACTTGCATTGCATCGACTTATCCAATGATACACCATGTTACAAACGATCGGTCAAAATCGGGCAAGCTACTTTCGTGGCGTTCAATCCCGCGTACAAGGGAGAAGTATTGATGGGACTCGATACCGGAAACATAAAGATTTGGAAACTTCACACGGCTGTCGATAAATTTATTTTATTGCCCGGTCACAAGCTAACACCGATTCATGTTTCTTTTTACAAGAACCAGTGGTGCCTGACAAGCTCCCGAAACGAGGCGATAATATGGCACCTGCCGTCTTACAGCAAAGCTTATCAACTGAAAGTCGACGCGAAGAACGCTGTAATTAGGAAAGCCGCCTTTTCAAACGCGGGACACATTGTTATACTGTATCACAACGATACCGTACAAACTTGGACGTTCGGACAATTGGACAAAGACATTAAGATCGATGCAAAGATATTAGGGATGCGTCATATCGTAGATTTTATTTTTACAAGAGACGGGAGAGCCGTGATAACAGTTGATAGAGAAAACATAAGCGTCCTCAGTACGTGTACTTGGCATTTGTTAAAGAAAGTACGTTTGCCTAAAAATTTTACGGCGAAGCAATTGTGCGCCATTCCATGTTCACTGGATGACGAAGAAATTACTGAAATTATCGGACTTTTATCTCGCAAATACGCTCTTCACTTTTGTAACATAGATGCGTCGAGCTTTCTCGAGACGTCTCGTTCCATCGATGGAATTAAAAAGGTTCTGGTTTCGTTCACCGGTAAATACATAGTGTACATAAATTTGGAAGGATGTTTGAACGTAACACGCACGCGCGAAGTCGTTTCGAGAAAATATCGCAAATCGAGAGAATCGTCAGAGCCACGTAAGGTGTACGCGCACAAGATAAGCGATCACTTAGAGTTCATCAGACAAAGAACGAAGCGAGAGTTGAACATCAAGCGATTGATGGCTATTTTAAAAGAATTCGGCGAGTACCCGAAGAAATATCGCGCACTCATTTGGTCCACTGTTTTAAAACTACCGGCGAATAAAAACGCATATGTCGCTTTGGTAAATAAAGCAATACGCAACAGATGTACGTTAAATAGTTTAAAAAGTTATCCTTTGGCGGACAGAAGCAAAAGGTCATTGCTAATCGTTACAATAAATTGTTTAGTGCATTGGTGTCCTGCGCTAATGCACGCTTCTTTTCTTCCCAATTTAATTTTTCCGTTTCTCATTGTATTTCAGGTACAGTATTTCTCTTGTTTTTAACAGATGTATCTTTTTTCACAAAAAAACATACCAAGATATAAATTATTTCTTTCAGAAAGATCCTTTACTCGCTTTTGAGTTGATATTATGTGTATTGTTAAACTATTGCCATAATTGGTTCGAATATCATCCTTTACCGCCGTTAAATATTTTGGGAATTATCGAAAACATTCTTCTGGAAGCTGACCCCGCACTACTAAATATGTTTTGCAAGCACGGTATCGCAAGCAGCGAGTATGCGTGGCCGTTGCTTCGAACCACATTGAGCGAAGTATTATCTGGAGACGAATGGCTGATTCTGTGGGACCATCTGATAACTTTTCAAAAACCTTCCATGCTATTGATGTGTGTCGTCGCTTATTGCATCTATTCAAGAGAAAACATTATTTCCTTGTTAAAATCATCCGGAAGTGTAGAAATATTTTTTAATACTCAAGGCAATGTCAGAGCCAAAGATATATTGAACATCGCAAAAAGATTGGACCGAGAAATACCGGAACGACTGCATCCTGATCGCTATATAAGGTATAAATGTTATCATCGCATTAGTATACAACAAACAATAATGTTGACAAAATTATTTCAGAAACAAACTGTCCCGATTGAATGATAAAGGGTCTTATCCCATATTTCTGAAAGATTATCCGAATTTTCTCTCAGAAGAATTCGCAAATACAGTCAAAAGAAATACAAAACATTCAGAAATATAACTGTAAGATGACAGAAAGTTGCTGAAAGCAACAGAGTGCACTGAGAGACTGAAGCCTTTTTACGGTAGATTTACAAAACAAGAATAAACAGTAAAGAAAGTATACAGTGTATCACAAGTGTGTATCTAATTATAGGTTTTGTAATAAAAAAAAAAATTTTATTAAACATCTGTGCTTTTCCATGATGTAGTTAAAAATAATTATGCTTAAAACACTGCCGCATCTCTTGATTCGATCGTTTTATCGATTATCATGAGTCACGGTATCAAGTTAAATCTGCATCATATAATCGTTTGGAAAGAAACAATGTTAAAATATCTCAATAACTTTAATATTGCGGCCCCGCCGCACGGCCACATGCTTGTTAAACTTCTCTATTTAATAATTTGACTGTGTGCAACTTTCTACTTGGATTGTTACAAATAACAACCGTCAGCTGTTATCTTCGCGATTTTTGTCTAAACGTACAACGTACAAACCAGCAGCATACGACTGCTAATCACGATAAAAATTAACTTTCGATTTTCTAGCTCAATATGATCAATGAATATAACTGTGTAAACAGAAATATTCTATTGAAATATATTTTAATCAATAATATTCTCTTTGAATACAAACGTGTTTTGTGTCAAAAATGTAAATTATTATCATGTTAGTTTACATAGTTAAACGAACTATGAGTAAGAACATTTGTGCAGATTAATCTCTGCTAATAAAATTTATTGTAAATCAAATGGGCCAGTCCAGTGTGTGTTTATTGATTTTTGATCAGTAAGACTAGAGTAGTGGTAGTTGTTCCGCGTGTAACAATTCGGTAGCTGCGGCGGAATCCGCACACATGACCAATGTAATGCCTGCTTGATAAGACGCTGGAATACGAATGTGAGTCGCACCGGTGGTTGTGCCATTGGGTTGTTGCCTCTGACTCATTTCTTCGCGCACCATATTTACAACTTGCCCTATTTCATAGTAGAACATGTTAAAATGCTTATCCCGACTAAAAGTAGCACATAAAACAACTTACCAAGAACGTTAAGCTTTCGCCACTTTTGATCCATTTTAGCAAGTGGCGTTAAGTCTGTATTCGCATTCCAATGTGCGAGAACATCCGCTCTTCGTATCAACAGAATACTAGGACTAACCAATTGGTGCCACACAAGCTGAAATTACATCATAAGAAGAAAATTTGAGTTTTTTTAGCAAATACACGTAATGCATTTTTTTTGTTGATCGTACAAACCTGTTCAGATAAACATTCCAAGGGATTTGTTAGATATATGCCAGCTTGTCCCACACCAAATATCATTTGATGATGCCACGCGTCTGGTATATCGTAACCTTCTCCACAATGTTGCAAATTCAAGGTTGCAATTGGTGCGGCGCCTGTCAAAACAAAATATTTCATACTCGCACACACATCTTTTATATTGATTATACATATATTTTGAGATAAATGTCTATACTTTTAAATAATGAAATATATATTCATGAACTTTTACCTTTAGAAATCCAATAATGCAACCAGTGAGACAGCGACACTTTTCTTTCTGGATAAAACGCAAAGAACTTTGTTATAGCTGCGCCATTTGTAGAGAGAGATATTCCTCGTGCTATATCTTTGTGAGTTGCTCCTGCTAATGATCGACTGACAAGATATCTTGGTAGCGGTACACCTAATTCTCTCAATCTTGTATTCACACCTTTGACTAATACTTCCAAGGAAAATGATATATTTAAGGCCAACTAAAATAATATGTACGTATACATATATATACACAAGTGCCAAATTTCCTGTATTAGAGAAATTCACTTATACAATACTATATATTTCCATATTAATACATTTGTTGTAATTTACCAAAGCATTAATCGCAGATGTAGCACCACAAGCGGATGTACCAATTTGCGTTATTTGTTTTACTGTGGCTTCTTGCTCAGTCCATAACATTACTTTTTCAACTGGCGATAATCCATCTAATCTTTCATTACATAGTTCACTTTCCTGTATTAATAATGTGCAAAAAATTAAATTATAATGGCATATTTTTTGTACTCTGTTAGTTTTGATATATATGATATGTATATGTATATTAACCAGATTAGAGTCACCACTTTGATTAAATGCAGCTTGCTTATTGAGCATTAACTTCTTAGCCATCATTCGATGATAAAGTGTGGAACTGAGATTAACTCTCCTAGCATTTAAATTGGAATTGTCCGAGGCAGACGCTGTCGAAGGTTCAGCCCACAATTCAGAATCTGAATCTCTGTTATCACCAGGTGAGATGAGATCACCACTTGTATTGTGATAACTGTACGATTCTCGTAACGGACAACCTGTATTACGATATAGCGTTGCACTGTCCCATCTTCCTGTAAATTTCACATAGTGTAATGTAGATTCACAATGACATATATACATAAAATTAAAATCTAAATATTGAATAAGATAGTCATAATATATATATTATTATACCGGTTCCGGTACTGGTACTAGGCATCCATGTAGTAGAATAAGTTGACTTTGCACTCTGCTCTATTGCAGGCTGATTACTTGTGCATGGTTGAAAAGTTGTGTGATTAACATTCTGTGCACTTTGCTTCGAAGTTTGTGGCACAGTCACTAATCCTTGTCTAGATACAACTTTTCCGCTGCTTAAATCGTTTAATACTGGATCTGATTCTGCATTATCTAATATTATATTTTGTATGTCTTCATTTATAGAGGCTAAATCACTATCTCCAGTATCCTGTGAAAAAAAGAACAATTGCAATTTTGATTTTATCTCACATAACAAATATACCTTACCTGTTCACAAGAAGGACCAGGATCAAAATCCATTTCCAGAAAATCCATCTCAGGACTCGATCTGCCACTGTGATTTTGTCCTTCCGCTTCATGATTCTCCGCATGGCCCTGATTCAATTCGTGTTGTTGATCCAAGTGACTTACATCACCATTTCCCTTATAAGTATAGATGCAATAGTCTTCTCCATCAGACATATCTCCTTCATTTCCAGAACTCGAATCCATTCGTTCTACTTCTCTCTGTAAAGGCTAAACACAAAATTTATACTTTGAGTACACATACACACATACACACTTATGCAAATGTGCTTATATGCAACTTACAATAGTAATATTAAAAAATTTTATCACAGAATCTCACCCTCTGTAAACCACTGGGTCCAGCAACTTCTCTGCTGCCATTTATATTAGGTCTTAAAAAACAACAAGTTCCTTGACTTGTTGAACCTATACTACCACCTATATTATTCAATACACGTTTAGATCCACAAGATTTTGTTATCCAAGAACAGTCGGCTTCCGGACTAGAATCTGAACTGCAAGAAACCTTAGGAGGACATTTTTCTATGACAGATGCATAATCCACATTATTCTTCATATCAATGTCATCATTTGGTTTACTTGTTGATAAATTAGGAGGCATTGAAGGTGCATTTAATGGAGATATACTCGAATATAACTTAGCACCGGTAGAATTAGCTGCAGTAGAATTGAGAGCAGCTGACACTAAGTTATGATTTAAATATGTGTTTGGTTGTGTAAACGACAAATTCAAGTGCATTTGAGACTTCGGCAGATTCAATGAACTTGCATTTACAGTCTTATGCTTCAATTGACACACAGAATTAGTGTTCACAGTCTGAGGTTTAATATTGGTGGTGTTTGTAAATACAGAAGATATGTTGGATGCAACTTGAGAAACATTCTGTTCTATGGAATTGGCACAATCAGATGTGGGAGATTGAACAGATTTGGTTCCATTGGAAAGCATGACAGTAGTCTTAGATGGTAACACAAGCTTCATGTTACTCTCATTGCTGTTGTTATTCAGCCTCAAATGTTCTGTAGCTTTGTTCTCTAATTGTATCTTGGATGTCACAGCATCTTGATTATCCAAAGACTGATTATCATTCTTCAAAGCAAGGTCTACCTTGACCTCACCTTTATCCTGATTACTCCCATCGTTCTCTTTCGAATTCATATTACTTTTGATGATAAAACCAGAGATAACAGCGTTATATATCATCCTACAAATAAAAATACGCGCTAATGTGCGAGACAAGTTGCTTTTTCTACCGAAGAAAAAATTTATTCGTCATGTAAATTTTAATATCAAGTTACTGCTGAATTATTGATACGCTTACCATGAATAACGACACAAAATTACTCGTTGAGAGTCGAATAATGGGGGATACAATTAGCAAAGTAGCTTTGCAAAATGTGTTTCGTTGAGTCGCGCTACGTGCGGTTAGATGAAAATTTACATAAATTTTATTCCGGCCGGAACTAAACTGGACGAATAATAAAAAAACGCAATATACTCCTATACAAGAGAAAGATTCGTTTCACGTCTCATAAAAAAAATATTCCCCCGTCAAACGAAACTGTTGAAACACTTTACTAATATCTAACGCCTCGCATTAATACCGGAAGTCAGCTGATTGTCGGAGACGAGAATATAGTCGGCGTCAAAATGGTTGGACATTTTTTTCCAGTGTTACTAAAAAGATTCTCTACATCTGTCGACAGCAAAAAAATTTATATTCGCTGTTTCTAAAGAAACATTGAGAAATATTCGTGTTATGTCATCGAGCTCTGTATGTGGTATAATAAAGCCATTATTTCGCGATATTCAATGTCAGTGCTGAAAATCTATAACTGACGTCGTGTGAACTATAGATTTTCAGTACTGGCAAAGAACAATCAAAACGAAAAGGTACTCTTATCAGTAGTTTGTTCCTTATTCCTGTACTTATGTTACACTTCCTCCATTTGAAAAGAAAGATAGTTCTTTACAATTATCTTGGAGAGAAAGAGAAAGAACAGCTGGTGCATGGAAGCAAAAGGTCTGTTCTTTTTTGGCTACACTGAGACTGCACTAGTTGCACTAGGAAAAATATAGATACTGCTTCGAAGCATGCAAAGCGTGACTTGGACTCTATCTATATATAATTGTCAAAGTTACGAACACGTTTCTTACTTAGCCAACAATAATTATTACATTCTTGAAAGTTTTTACAAATTAAATACAGAAAATGGCTGAGGCAATGCGTCAAACTGTGGCTGGGATGCTCAAAGGCATCGAAAGGTATTGTTTATTATTATATTTTTTATTGTTAGACTTTTATGTAAATACCTTTCAATCTTTTTTTCCAATATGTACACATATAGTCTGCGAGTGTCAATATTTTTCAAAAAATGTGTCAGAGCAGAAGTTAAATTTGAGTTTTACAAGTGTATCTTTATATTTAGAGCGTTAATTAGATATTATTTATTTACAAGTGACTGAAATATATGTATTCTACCAGATACAATCCAGATAACCTCACAACTTTAGAAAAGTATGTGGAAATACAATCCAGAGAGAATGCGTACGACTTGGAAGCAAATTTAGCTGTTCTGAAGCTTTACCAGTTTAATCCTCATCGATTTAACATGGATATCACATGTCAGATATTGCTGAAAGCTCTAACTAATCTTCCACATACCGACTTTGTTCTGTGCAAATGTTTGCTCAGTGAAAAACTTGTGAGTACTTTTCACATATCAAGACAGTGTCTTTTTGACGAATACATTTAGACTATCAATTTTTATAGATGTCTGAAAGTGCTATTAATCAAATCATGTATCTGGGAGATATTTTGGAACGATGTGATTTCCAACATTTTTGGGACAGAGTCTTGTCCATGTCTGAACTATGTGACAGGATTGTAGGTTTCCAGGATTCAATAAGAAAGTTTGTTTGTCATGTAGTAGGCATCACATTTCAAACTATAGATAAAGGACTGCTGGCACAATTGCTTGGTGGCGTAGATGGTATACAAGACAACAATTCATATTTTGACAAAACTTCACATTTCTTGTGTAATGATCTCTTATAAGCTATAAGCTATCTTGTTTCAGATGCTACACTGAAACACTGGGTAAAAAAATATGGTTGGAAGGAAGACAGCAAATCAATCATCTTCATCGCTAATCAAGATGAGAACATCAAGACCAAAAATATTACTGAAAAGATTGATTTTGAAAATGTTGCTGGTTTAATGGCTGCTTGTCTGTAAGACAACCATTACATTATGATACTTTTTTAATAAATTAATTTTGATTACACAGAGATTCTTCCATGTGACATGTATTAATTTTGATATAGAGTTTTATACAGAAACGCGTGCATATATTGATATAAACAGTTTATTGCCTTTATAAAAATGATTTTACATTTCACTTTGTCATATCTTAGAGATACTTCCTTCTTCTATTTTTATTGTTTAGTCTTTGTTTACATCAGTAAGTTCTTCACAGATTTTGACATTATTTTTGTCAATATTACCTGTCTCTGTATCTGTCAACTCTTGACTATGTTCATCTTCAGCAGTAAGTTGTGAATTTTCTGTATCATGAGAAGCGGATAAAGCAGCTTGTGTTTCTGCTGAAGTGTCATTCTTTAAAATCTCACGCAAAGCCATAGTAGCGTAAGAACTGGATTTTAAACACATTTCTATTATCAATGCTTTGTATTTTCCATCTAAAATAGCAGATATAAAATTACATAAATGAATATCTTTGATAAATATAAAAATATATTAGAGAGTTTTACCAGGATCGTCCTGTGGAAATGTGTGCTTTCTCATTTCGTCAATGTCTGCTAAAATGAGATTATCGTGTTTTTCTTTATGATGCATAATTTTCCAAGACAGATTTGTTGGAATTTCCAATATTTTTCTATAGACACCGTTCAAACTGTATTTTCTTTAAAAAAACAAGAAAAATATATATAGCAAATATGTCACACACATGTTACTTTGCAGATAGAGGTACTTACTTATTCTTTTGTTTAAGATCAGTAGTTAATCCATCTTTGGCTAAATATTCGTCATACCAAGCCTTAGCATATGATGGATATGTAACTTTCCATCCAGGCAAAGGCATGACTACGTTGGCCAAGGTGTAATTTGGTAAATCTTTTTCTGTAAGAATTTTCACCATTGGAAAATCTTGATCCGAAATTTCTTCGCTCCCTTTATTTGTCGCCGTGTCAATATTCTCCTCTTCTATAGCGTCAGTCTCACTTTTACCGTCACTATTACTTGCGGAATAATCTGCGGTCTCGTTAATCACATCTGTGCTTTCGTCAATTACGTTGTCCTGACAATTTTGTTCGTCATAAACTAGATCACCTATTATCACATTTGTCCCGAATTGCTTTATTCTTCTCGACACTATATGATTCCATACGTAACTTTGATAAGAATGGATATACATTAGTCGAATGTTGCGAGGAATAGAATCGAGCGCGCCTAAAGGATTTTTATCGCCCGATATCTGTAAACCTTTCAAAAGTCTGGCTTCAATCTTATCGACCCTCTTGATCTTAGCGTAAGCAGCATGGGCGTCTTTAGTTTCTGCGTAAATCTGTCTAGCTTCTGTTAATTCTGTATCTTGTTCTCCTGGACGTGGTTTGAGAATTAATTCAATTGCTTCGTGCCATTTACCTGTTTGAGAGAAACAAAACGTGTGTGCGTAACGACGTTATATACACGCAATAAGTTTACAAAATAACAAGGAATAATTACCTTGAAGTAAACGTTTGCCAATCTCATATGTAGGTATGGAAGCTATTGTGCCAAATCTTTGTAAACCATAGTAATTCAGAAAACCATTATCACGCAGCGAAGTCATCGCGTGTTCAATCTCTTCGTCAGTTCCACAAACATTTCTCAATGCTATTCTAAATTGATTGCCACGCAGCATGCCTAATTTCAGGCTATCTTTAGCATATTTAAAATTTCCTACGAACGCTCCGCGTATACTTTTGCCCACTCTTAATATGTCACGTGGATCTACCTTTCTCAAGCTCACCCACTGAGTTGTCCATGCTCGACGGTCTTTCGTACCGGCGTAATTAAAATTGTCCGGTCGTATTCGCAAATTGACAGCTAGCTGATTTAAGGCGTCCATTGTATCCATATTTACTTTGTGCAATAAAAAGTAACAATATTCACCATTGCGTTTTTTCCAATCTATTCTAGTGTCCTTGCGCATGTGACCTGAATAAAAATGGATAAAAATCAAAATACATAACAAATAAATATACATATAAGTAAAATATATTGCAAAGAAGTTTATAGCTTGCTATTTTTATCATACTTTATACTTACATTTAGTACTTGACATAATTGTAATAAATTTCTTATCATCTTTGTCCACTGTTTGACTGATGACATTTGCTAGTTTCTTCGCAATTGTGTGAATAGTCTTTCTTTTGTCCTTGTCAAAGTTTGTCACATCAATCTCCAAACTTGAAAAATTTTCTTCCTTTAAAGCTTGCAGTTTGTCCCATATTTCTGACGATATCAATAGTTTCAGATCTTCGATATTTTCATCATTCTCAGGCTCGCATGGAATATTTTGATGAGTCAATTTGGCTACTTGCTCATCAAGATCTATCTCATTGACATGAAAATCAGTGTATCTTTCTTTGATTATCGCAGAGAAACCATTGTGCTTGCCAATGTATTCTGTAATTCCTATGTCGAATTCTTTTAATCTGTTGCCGATATCCAGATTCTTTTTTTTCACGTATACTCTCGATTGCTCAAATTTGCGTTTGAATCCCCTTTGGTCGTTATTCCTTTGCCAACCATCTTAACAAGAAAAAAAATTTTTAATACCAAATATAAAAATAGGGAAAAAAAGAGAAAAAAAAGGGAAAATAAGCGCAAAGTTACCTTTCCAATTCTTTCTCTTATTTCGGAATGTTCGCCCGGCAGAATGTTTACTCGCAACGGTATTGTCATCTGACATTATGTATATTTTTATATATAATTTATTATGTCAAATACAAGTGTGATATATTGATATATCTATTGAACTAGAACACGCACTATAATAATAATATTTTTGAATACACTTTTTGCGATTATATTTGGTTGCAATACATAAACAATATGTACAAATTATATATCACAAGTTACACTTGTGTTCACAGGTGGTTTGGTTTTGGTGCTCTTTTGGCTCAGTGGACCTATAAAGCCAGTCCATACGCCATTCTACGTCTTTTTTTTGATGATTGGTTTAA